>CM033471.1:260456326-260487141 GCA_019447015.1 Hymenochirus boettgeri | reverse complement strand
GAAGGTGAGGATCCGTTATCAGTGTTAAATACTCAGTACCGTATACTACAGAGCAGGGAGACCGTTATCAGTGTATGATGCTCAGTACCGTTATTATAAGAGCAAGGAGAGCGTTATAGTGTATAGATATCAGTACTGTTATACAGAGCAGTGAGATTGTTATCAGTGATACTCAGTACCCATATACAGAGCAGTTGAGATCGTTATCAGTGTATAGGTTACTCAGTACCATTATACAGACGCTAGTGAGGATCGTTATTCACGTGTATAAATACTCCAGTACAAAGCTATACACAGAGCCAGGGAGACCGTTATCAGTGTATAATACTCAGTAACCGTTATACAGAGCAAGGAGATCGTGATCAGTGTATAGATACTCAGTACCGCCTATACAGAGAAGGGAGGCCGTTACCGTGTATAGATGCTCAGTACCGTTTATACAGAGCAGGGAGATCGTATAGGTCTAGATACTCAGTACCGTTTACAGAGCAGGAGACCGTTATCAGTGGTAAGATACTCCCCGTACCATGATACAGAAGAAGGGAGACCGTTATCAAGGTATAGACAATCAGTACCGCTATACAGAGCAGGGAGACCGTTATCAGTTGATAGATACTCAGTTACGTTATAAAATGAGCAGAGGAGAGCGTTATTCAGTGTATAGATACTAAGTTATCAGAAAACAGAACGGGGAAGATTCGTTATCAGGTTGTAGATACTCATAGTTACCGCTACACAGAGGCGGGGAGATCGTTATCCGTGTATAGATATCAGTTACCGAGCTACACAGAGCAGGGAGATAGTTATACGTGTATAGAGGACTCAGTACCGCACTACACAGGCGGGGGAGCTCGTATCCATGTAAGATATCAGGTCCGCTACACAGAAGCGGGGAGGGAGATCGTTATCCGGTTGATACTCAGTACCGCTACACAGAGCGGGGGATATGTTACAGGGTAAGATACTCCGTACTGTTATACAGAGCAGTGAGATGTTTATCGTGGATACTCAGTACCATTATACAGAGCTTGAGATCTGTTATCAGTGTATAGAGACTCAGTACATTATGACAGAGCTAGAGCAGTGGAGATCGTTATCAGTGTATAAAGACGCAGTACGCGATACACGAGCAGGGAGGTACGGTATCAGGGATAGATACTCAGACCGTTATACGAGGCAAGGAGATCGTATCAGTTGTTATAAGATACTCAGTACCGCTATACAGAGCAGGGAGATCGTTATAAGTGATTGGATGCTCAGTACCGTTTATACAGCAGCAGGGAGATCGTTATCAGTGTATAGCTACTCAGTACCGTTATACAGAGCAGGGAAAGACCGTTATCAGTGTATAGATATCAGTACCGCTATACAGAGCAGGAGAAATCGGTTTGATCAGGCTATAATACTCAGTACTGTTTACAGAGCAGGAGATTGTTATTCAGTGTATAGTACTCAGTACCGTATTATAGAGCAGGGAGAGACCGTTATCAGTTGGATAAATAACTCAGACGTATACAGAGCAAGGAGATCGTTATCAGTGTATAGATACTCAGTACCGCTATACAGAGCGGGAGATCGTTATCAGTTGTATAGATGCTCAGTAACGTTATAAAGAGCAGGGAGATCGTTAGCATTTTTTTTGTATAGATACTCAGTAACGTTATACAGAGCAGGGAGATCGTATCAGGGTATAGATACCAGTACCGTTATACAGAGCAGGAAGACCGTATCGTGTTAGAGATACTCAGTAGTACCATATACAGAAGGCAGGAGATCCGTTATCAGTGTATCGAACACTCGTACCGCTATACAGAGCAGGGAGAACCGTTATCAGTGTATAGATACTCAGACCGTTTATATGCGCAGGAGAGATCGTTCTCAGTGTTGTATAGGATACTAAGTTACCATTAAACCGAACGGGATGATGTTATCAGTGTATAGATACCAGTACCGCTACACAGAGCAGGGAGAATCGTTAGCAGTTGTAGAGCTACTCGTACCGATACACAGAGGGGGAGAATCGTTATCCAGTGATAGATACTTCAGTACCGCTACCAGAGCGGGGAGATGTTATCCGTGTATAGATATCAGTCCGCTACACGAGCGGGGAGGGAGATCGTATCCAGTTTAATATTCGGGGGTCTGGGATCAAGTTCACACAGGTTAGGCAGCCTCAAAGTTCAAAATAATGGTTTGTTTATTTGCAACATAAATTTGGAATCGCAGCAAAACAGTTCAAAAAGGAAAAAAAGGAAATGCAGCTTACACTCAGACAAATCAAATTGCCGTTCACTTTGTAATCCAACACAAAGGAAAAGTCCAGGGCTTTCTCAGCCAGCCCAAACTTAAGACTTTGCAAATTAACACACGTTCATTTACTGAACACCTCATGTTTCTTTTGTTTTTTTGAGCAAGAAGATGACATCCTTGTAACACTGGGAAATCCAGCCGGGACGCTCTGATCAAAACACCCTCCAGCCTCACAGCTCATCAGCAATCACCTGCTCAGGCACCCACACTCCTCTTTCCAGAGCCTCCTTGAAGCATTCCTTCCTGCAGCCCGGTAACTCACCAATGTGACTGGGCATTAAAGGAAACAAGACCAAAAATAGGGATATGTATCTTCCATCCATGACCCATTCCCGGAGTCTTTACACCGTGTATAGATACTCAGTACCGATACACAGAGCGGGAGAGACGTTATCCGTGTATAGATACTCAGTACCGCTACACAGAGCGGGGAGACGTTATCCGTTTGTATAGATACTTCAGTACAGCTCACAGAGCGGGGAGATGTTATCCGTGTATAGGATTATCAGTACCGCACACAGCGCGGGGAGATGTTATCATGTATAGATACTCATACCGCTACACAGAGCGGGGAGATAGTTACAGTGTATAGATACTCAGTACCGTTATACAGAGCAGGGAGATCGTTATCAGTATATAGTACTCAGTACCGTTATACAAGCAGGGAGGACAGTTTATCCAAGTTATGGATACTAGTACGGCTCTCTACAGAGCCAGCCGAAGGACGTTATCATTGTATAGATAAAGTACCGTTATACAGCGCAGGGAGAACGTTTCAGTGTAGTACCCTGTAGTGGATTCATGAGGAACTTGTAAGATGTATAGCCTTTATTGTAATTTACAGTTCAGGAGGAGAAGGGAAACCAGAAGCCACAAAGGGTAGTGGTAATAATAAATAATGCACCCCCAATTTTTTTAAAATTAAAGGGATATGGAAAGCACATTGGAGTTCCCGTGCCCTGTAAAAAGGTACTCGGCCGGTGCCTTGTGCTTATTATGGGCACTAACTCTCAGTGACTTCTAATATCCTTATAATTTTTTAGTTGGGGTTGCATTATTCCACTATATAATACTCACTACCATTATACGAGTAGGGAGATCGTTATCAGTGTTTATAGATACTCAGTACAGTTATAACAGAGCAAGAGACCGTTATCATTGCTATAGATACCCAGTACCGGTATACAGAGCAGGGAGACCGTCTTCAGGGTATTAAGAGACTCAGTACCGACTATCGAGGCAGGGAGACCGTTACAGTGATATAGATACTCAGTAACGCTATACAGAGCAGGGAGATAGTATCCAGTTGTGTAGCTACTCCGTACCGTTATACAGAGCCGGGAGATCGTTATCATGGATAGATACTCAGTACCGTTATACAGAGCAGGGAGATCGTTATCAGTGATAGATACTCCGTACTGGTATACAGAAGCAGGGAAGATTAGTTATAGGTTGTAGATAATCAGTTACTGTTATGACAGAGCAGGGAGATTGTATCAGGTATAGATACTCAGTACTGTTATACAGGCAGGGATTGTTATCAGTGTATAATACTCAGTCCCGCTATACAGGAGCAGGGAGATCGTTACGTGTATAGATACTCAGTACCGTTATACAAGAGCAGGGAGATCGCTATCAGTATCTAGAAGAACCACATTACCATTATTACAGAAGCAAGGAGATGTTATCAGTGTGTAGATACTCAGTTACGTATAAGAGCAGGGAGATCGTTATCAGTGTATAGATACTCAGTACCGCACACAGAGCGGGGAGATCGTTTATCCGTGTATGATACTCAGTAACCGCTACACAGATGCGGGGAGGGGAGGGAGATCGTTATCCGTGCTATAGATACTAGTCCGCTACAAAGAGCGAGGGAGATTGTTATCAGTGATCGATACTAGTAACCGCTACACAGGCGGGGAGACGTGGCTCGTTATCAGTGTTTATAGATACTCAGTAAGATACCACAAGAGCGGGAGCTAGTATCAGTGATATAGATACTCAGTAACGTTATACAGAGCAGGGAGAGATCGTTATCAGTATATAGATATCAGTACCGTTTATACAGAGCAGGGAGCAGTATCGTGTAGGATACTCAGTAAACTACGGCTATACAGAGCAGCGAGATCGTTATCAGTGTATAGATTACTAAGTAACCGTTATACGAGCAGGGGAGAGACCGTTATCAGTGTATGTACCCCTGTATGGATTCTATGGGAGGGAACTGTAAAGATTCTAGCCTTTAATTTGTACAGTTCCAGGAGGAGAGGAAACCAGAAGCCACAAACGGGGTACTGGTTAATAATAATAATGCACCCCAACTGTAAATTAAAGGATAGCGGAAAGTTCACTTGGAGGCCGTGCCCGTATAAAAGGTAACTCGACTGTTGCTTGGCTATATATATGCACTGAATCCTCAGTGACTTTAATATCCTTTAATTTTTAGTTGGGGGCATTATCCACTATATAGATACTCAGTACCCTTAACAGAGTAGGGAGATCGTTATTCAGGTGTATAGATACTCAGTACCGTTATACAGAGCAAGGAGACCGTTTATTCATTGTATGAGATAACAAGTAGACCGTTATTACAAGCAGGGAGACCGTTATCAGTGTATAGACACTCAGTACCGCTATACAGAGCAGGGAGGCGACCGTTTTATCAGTGTATAGATACTCAGTAACGCTATACAGAGCAGGGAGATAGTATCAGTGTGTAGATAATCAGTACCGTTATACAGGCAGGGAGATCGTTATCAGTGTATTATAGATACTCAGTACCGTTATAAGAGCAGGAGATCGTTATACAGTGTATAAGATACTCAGTACCCATGTTATTACTAGAGTAGGGAGGATTAGTTACAGTGTATAGATACTCAGTACGTATACAGAGCAAGGGACTGTTCTATGCTATAGATAACTCAGTTAGATGTATACAGAGCAGGGAGACTGTCAGCGTATAGATACTCAGTACACGCTATACAGAGCAGGAGAGATGTTATCAGTGAAGATACTCACTTACCGTGATAAGAGCAGGGACGGATGCTAATCAGTGATATAGATACTACAGTACTTATACAGAGCAGGAGATGTTATCAGTGTATAGTACCAGTACCGTATACAGAGAGCGGAGATCGTTTATCAGTGTATAGAAATTAGCTCGTCCGTTATACAGAGCAGAGGAGATGTATCTCAGTGTTCGATAACTCAGTACCGTTAACAGAAGAGGGAGATTCGTTATCAGGTGTATAGGAAAAAATACTCAGGTACCACTATACAGAGCAGGGGAGTGTTATCAGTGTCTAGAACTCCAGTACCGCTAACAGAGCAGGGAGATCGTTATCAGTGTATAGATAATCAGTAACGTTCTGACGAGAAGCCGGAGACGTTCATAGGTATAGATACACAGTCAACCATTATACAGAGCAAGGAGGAGAGTCGTATCAGTGTTAAAAGATTACTCAGTACCGTTATAAGAGAAGGAGACGTGATCATTCGTGTATAGATACTCAGTACGTGTTATACAGAAGCAGAATGGAGCGATCGTATCAGGTAGACGATACTCAAGTACCTTTTATAACAGAGCAGGGAGAGAGTTATCAGTGTATAGATAATCAGTACCGTTTTATAGGCAGAGTTTCAGTGAAGAACCAGTGTATACAGAGGGGGTTATAGGTATGAAATTCCAGTAACGTTCATTAAAGAGCAAGTGGAGACGTTATCAGTGTGCTATAGATACTCCGTACCGTTATGACGAGATCGCATGATGCGAGTATGGCAGTGTTATCAGTGTATAGATACTCAGTACGGTTATACAGAGCAGGGAAAAGATCGTTTCAGTGAATTAGATATCAGTACCGGTTATACAGAGCAGGAGGCAACTCGTTATCAGTGTATAGTACTCAGTACCTGTTTAACGAGCAGGGAGACCGTTTATCAGTGTTTATTTAGATACTCAGTACGTTTACAGCCAGGAGAACCGTTATCAGTGTAAGCTAATCAGTACCGTTTATACAGAGCAGGGAGAAAAAAGCTGCTCCTTCCATAATACAGGTGGGTGTGAGAGGCTTTTGAACACAACAGAACGACTTTGCTCTTGTGCCTGGTGTTTGGTAAACTTCTCTCCTACAACAGTTAGGCCAGGGAAAGGCAGGGGAGAGGTCATAAGAGTTGTTGTACTTTAGTGCTTTGAACTGTTCGTCTGACCACTCTCAGAATCTACACGCTTCCATCATGTATTCTCTGACTGCACATCCAACATCCCTTCATCGCCCCAATATAAAATCTAACTGTTGTCGGGCAATTACCTTGTGCTTATGCACCTGTGTTTTTGTGACATTCGAGGCGTCATATTTCTGATTTTCCATCTTGTGGAATTACAAGTTTCTTGGAACCCAGGACAGGTAACGCATGTGTCCATAATAACCATATCAGCCCAATTGATTTTGCACTGATAGGTCAGCGGTGGTAAGGAACGTGATCACCCTCTACTGTCAGGATTACCTGCACGTTCTGGCTATCTTCCTATCTCTCTGTAGGACCTTCGAGAGATCAATAAAAGTCTTATCGTATAAAAATGGTGCCTAATTTTGCCCTAATGGATGTTAGGCTTTCAATGTAAAGAGATCTGATTGGTTGGGAAAAATTTGCACGTTTTTTAAACAATAAGAAGTTTATTGAATCCCCCAGTTTTTGTGTTTCTTCCTACTCTGGAATTAGCTCCACCCTTGCCCATCCTGTGGGAGGTCCGACAAGGGCCTCAGTACTTGGGTCCTTCTTTTCTGCCATCTACACCCATGGCTTGGAAAACTCATTAGTTATTTGGATCACAGTTTTCACAAATGGATCTGGCCACAATACCGAAATTTAACTTCTGCCCGGCATCCCTGACACATGACATCTCAGGTCCCCGATTGCCTTAGGGCCTTAGCTCTCTGCCTTCATGTCCTTCCGCTCTCCAAAACAAACATGGGACAAAGGACTGAACTCTGTCCTTGTCCACACCCTCACACATCTGTTCCCCTCCCTAGTCTCCACTTATTAATATTAACAACACCGATTATCCCCATCTCCTCATGTCCACTGCCTGGGAATAACGCTAGATTCCATTTTCTTTTCTAACCCCATGTCAACCATGGTTATCCAACTCCTGTCAGGACCAACTCAGAAAAATCGACTGCATTCGTTACCTTCCTATCTGAAAGAAGCCTACAAAAATACTAGTCAATGGCAATTAATCATACCGGACTAGACCATTGACAACACACATCGGTGTGGTTACCAAAAAACACCACCTGGCACCAACTCAATCCATCCTCAACGCTGCTGCCTGGCTATATTTCTTTTAGATTCCCGTCACCCTTGCCTACTGCCCATTCCTCTAGACTGTAAGTCTATTGGGGCAGGGTCCTCTTCCATATTGTATCATAGTATTGCTTTGTAAGTAATCATCACTCGTGGTACTTTATTATGTATTACTGTGTATGTAAAGTATGCTTGTTTTGACTGTTGTTTATATAATGTATTTACCCTGTATGTATATGTATGACTAGACTATAATATATATATTGATTGATGCTGTTAAAAACTAAAAAGGAGAGAGACAATATTTCTCTGACAAACATCCAATATCATTGTCTTCCATCCTTTCTCTGATAAATGTTAGTTGCACAGACATTCACCTTGGGGACGCCGCGACTGTGCGAGATTAGATACAATAAAAGTCGTACAAGGGAACGAGCAAATAAATCCACAGAGGTCAAAATATTAAATACAATGTATGGGCATAATTCGAATTATACACAAGGTACATGAATAAGGAAATGGGTCCTCGTCCCGTAGAGCTTACAATCTAATTAGGGGATACATTTTAAACGTGGGCTACAATGACGAACGAAATTAAAGAGCTTTGCTTTTAAGCACTGGTGTTTGCTTCATGAATCGGACCGTCGGTAGGTTCTTTTTGCTGATTTACTCTTATTGACTGAACATACAGAGACATAGGAAATGGTTGGAAGTTGCCATGTAATAACGGTGCATGAATCGTTCGATGCTGTGCGTGCTCAGCGAGATAGGATGAAAGATGTAGATATAAACTGGTTATGGGTTTGATGAAAGATAGAGCAAGAATTCCATAGCATGAGGCAGTAACAAGACAAAAAGGTTTAAGGAGAGAGGAGGGTGCGTTTGTGAGGTGGGGGTCTGTAATAAGGACGGTTCTGTGATGAGCAGAAAAGTACAGGCATGGGCCATTGTCGGACAGAAATGATAGAAGGAAGCAGCGAGGGGAGGGATTAAATGTTAAGAGAAGACTTTGGTGGTTTATAGCGGAAGCCAGGGGTAGATGGTGTGCCACAGAGCTTTAATTTAATGAATGTTAATGCGTTGTTCACATCTGTAGCTGCTACTCAACACAGGAACCACACATTGAGGCTCCATCCACTAGGAAATGGTAATTGTCACTGATCCAGTCTCCATCTCCGGTGAACACTGCAGACATACAGGTTATTCAAGTAAAGTTCTTATGCGTTTTAAAATGGTGCTCATTTTGCCCCAACCACATCAGTTAGCTTTCAAATAGTTGAAATAACATCTGATGGTTGGGGCCAAAATTAGCACCATGCTAAAACGATAAGAAGTTTATCTGAAGTCTCCCCTGATAGTTCATTTCCCCACTATATTCTTCAGCATCCAACGACTTTCCACATTCCTACATTAGACTTGCATACCCCACATTCCACGTGTGGCAAGGTATCATTAAATAACAGGCAGTAAACAATATGGCTACACTGTTTGCATGCCCTGCTATCTAATGTAAGGCCTGGTACACGTGGACAATAACAGGATTCCAGTAACCCATATTTTGGTCCATTGATGACACTGAAACATCTGTGATTTACCATTTATCAAATGCTTAAAGGAAACTGTACAACTGAATCCTAAATGGGAAGAAAGTATCCCGCCAAAAACAAGGGTAGCTAGTGGCACAATTAACATGCTCAATTACAAACCAGTGTATAAGGATTCTAGAATGTGGACAGTAGATTAGCGATGTTTTCGATAGAATAGAAACTAGAAAGAATACCAAGTCTCTCATAGATCACTGTTGCTATAGGATTGTTTTTTACAAGAAAAACAAATCCCCATTACCCCCCAAAAATCTGCCAACCTTTTAAACACACTTAGAAATTATGTACATCTATAGGAGAGTTGCCTAATCTGCCATTTAGTTTATCATGCCAGTGAAAGTGGAGCAGATTAACTCTCTAGTAGTGCAGGTTAATTGAATATCGTCTTTTATCGGCTGAAAACCAAATCTCACCCATCGAAAAAAAATGCTTCCTACAAGTGGGCAGTCTTTACAGACTCATATAGGTTGTATGGGATTATAACCTATGAGATAACCTTTCAATGTAAGTCTTAGTATATAGACTGATAAGCTGTTGGTCTTCCATTTAGTTTAAGTTATCCTTCTAATTTCCCAATGGTAAATGGAATATGGTATAAACACTGTTTAAAACAATTTGTTCATGCTTCACATATAATATTTATGAATGTCATCTGGAGTGAGGCCATTTCAAATATCACCGTTTCAGGCCCCTCCAGTAACAACCACGTACCAATCTCTACACTACAGGTGATTGCCATTTAGTCTTGCTCAGGTGTGGTTTTACGTTATGTTTTGGGTGGAAATATCCACTGATACCTTGGGTCATATTTTGATTGGCTGAGTAGACTTGGCAGCCAGTCAGTCGTGTGTGATGAAGACATGGATTTTGTTCACCAGACGCCCACGACATTTGTAAACTAGTGTTCTAAATAGCAGATCTGATTGTCTGGCTCCGGCTGTGGGATTTTTCAGGGTCTTGCTTGAATTCAGGAACAACTGGGGTCCAAACGGGCAACTTTCTCCGGCGAGTATAATCAGGGAAGATCAATACAAAAGTTTATCGTTAAAATGGTTGCCTATTGCCCCAACCAATAGATCTTATTTAACATTTGAAAGCAACAGCTCGATTGGTTGGGGCCAAAAAATTGCACAATTTTATACACATTAGAAACTTTTATTGCATAACCTGTAAGTCTTTATTATGCACAGTGCGACTCTCCCTCACAATACTTGTTGCTGTGTCTACACTTTCCCATTATCAGTTAACAGATGTAGAAATAGAAGTACAGTCTTCACTGAAAATATATTAAAGGGGATGATACTGCAAGAGACGAATAGTCCGCATTGCACTGTAAAGGGTTCATTACAGATTCTATATAATAAACTGTAATGGGGGCTTATTATTACAAAAATATTAGACAAAACTACTTTCATCTCAACTTTTTTTAAGTTCTTTATCCCTCCATAATGAAATTCAGCTTTTTCCCAGGGTCCAATGCGGGGGTTCTGGTCGGCTGGATCTGTCATGAGTCCAAAAATACCTTACATGGAAGAGATGCTGGGTAGTTTCCATCTTACCACAGGTGGCAAGGGAATTGGCTGAAAACAACTATGTTCGGAGTGTGTTCGGCGACGTGAAAGGTCAGGTTGATTAGTACACAATAGGCATTTTGTACTTCCCGCGATTGGTTCTGGGCCATCAGCGGAACATGAATGCTCACAGGAGAAATCATGACTGCGGTGGAACATGGCAATTCTCATTGTGTTTTAACACTGCAGTACACTAAACTGTTACCCAGCCGGGAGGAGCAAGGTGGGATAAATATAAATAATATTTACTGCCAACCAGCCTGAGTGAGAAGGGTTTGGGATTAGACATAAAACTGATATTTACTGCCAAACCCCAAGCCTGAGAGAGGTGGGATAGACATATAAAACTATATTTACTGTCAACCCCAGCCTTGAGAAGAAGGTGGGATAGACATATAACTAATATTTACTGCTAACCCCAGTCCGAGCAGAGAAGGTGGGATAGACATTTAAAACTACATTTACTTGCCAAACCCAGCTGGAGAGAAGGTGGGAAGACATATAAACTAATCTTAATGCTAACCCAGCCCTGAGAGAAGGTGGGCATAGACATATAAAAATAATATTTACTGTTCAACCCCCGCCTGAGAGAGAAGGTGGGATAGACAATAAACTAATATTTACTGCTAACCCCAGCCTGAGAGAAGGTGGGATAGACAATAAAAATATTTACTGTCAAAACCCCAGCCTGAGAGAGGGTGGGGAAGGACATATAGAACTAATATTGACTGTTCCACCCCAGCTGCTGCGAGAAGGGTGGGATAGAAATAAAACTAATAGTACTGCCAAACCCAGCTGCGAGACGGTGGGATCGACATATAAAAACTAATATGGACTGCGAACCCCAGCCTGAGAGAAGGTTGGATAGACATAAATAAAAACGAATATTTACTGTCAAACCCCAGTCTGAGAGAAGGTGGGATTAGATCAGTATGTAACTAATAGTACTGCTAACCACAGCATGAGGAGGTGGGATGAAAGAACATATAAAACTAATATTTACTGCCAACCCCAGCCTGAGAGAAGGTGGGATAGACCATATAAACAATATTTACTGCAAGCCCAGCCCGAGAGAAAGGTGGGATAGACATTATAAACTAATATTACTGTAACCCCAGCATGAGAGAAGGTGGGATAGACATATAACTAATACTTTACTGGCAACCCCAGCCTGAGAGAGAGAAGGTGGGATAGGACATTAAACACTTTATATTTACTGCCAACCCCAGCATGAAGAGACTGAGAGAAGGTGGGATAGACATCTAACTATATTTTATGCTAACCCCAGCCGAGAGAAGGGGGGATAGACATAATAAACTAATATTTACGTCAACACCAGCCTGTTGGAGAAGGGTGGGATAGACAATAAACTAATGTTTACTGCAAACCCAGGCTGAGAGAAGTGGGATAGACATATAAACTAATATTTACTCTAACCACAGTCGAGAGAAGGTGAGGAGAAGGTGGGATAGACATATAAACTAATATTTACTGTCAACCCCAGTGAAGAGAAGGGGGGATGACATATAAACTTATAATTTACTGTCAAACCCCAGCCCGGGAGAATGGTGGGATAGACATATAAACTAAATAATGCCAACCCCAGCCAGGAGAAGGTGGGATAGACATATAAACTCTATTTACTGTCAACCCCAGTCTGAGAAGAAGGGTGGGATGAAACATATAAACTTAATATCTACGGTCAACACCCCAGCCGGAGAAAGGGGGATAGACATATAAACTAATATTTACTGTCAACCCCAGCCCGAGGAGGTGGGATAGACTATAAACTAATATTACTGCCAACCCAGCCTGAGGAAGGTGGGAGACATATATAAACAAATTATGTCAAACCCCAGATGAGGAGAAGGTGGGATAGACATAGAAACTAATATTTACTGCCAACCCAAGCCTGAGAGAAGGTGGATAGACGTATAATAAACTAATATTTACTGCCAACCCCAGCCTGAAGAGAAGTGGGATAGAACATATAAACTAATTATTTACTGCAACCCCAGCTGCATGAGAGAAGGTGGGGATAGACATATCAACTAATAGTACTGTCAACCCCAGTCCAAAAGAAGGGTGGGTGGGATAGCGTTATAAACTAATATTTCTGCCAACCCCAGGCTGACGAGGAAGGTGGGGTGGGAGACATATAACCTAATATTTACTGCTAACCCCAGTCAAAAGAAGGATGGTGATAGACAAAAAACTAATATTATGCCAACCCCAGCTCTGAGAGAAGGTGGGATAGACATGATAAATAATATTTATGCCAATCCCCAGCCTGAGAAAAGGTGGATAGACAATAAAACTAATATGTACTGCCAACCCCCAGCCTAGAGCGACGTGGGAGAGACATCTAAACTAAGATTTACTGTCACACCCCAGCCTGAGAGAAGGTGGGATTTAGACATATAAAACTAATATTTACTGTCCCACCCAAGCTGAGAGAAGGTGGGATAAACATATAAACTAATATTTACTGCTAAACCCCAGTCCAAAAGAAGGTGGGATAGGAATTTATTAAAACTAATCTTTACTTGCCAACCCCAGCTTGAGAGAAGGGTGGGATCGACGTATAAACTAATATTTACTGCCAACCCTAGCCTGAGAGAAGGTGGGATAGACATATAACTAATATTTACTGTCAACTCCCAGCTGAGAGAAGGGGTTGGGATAGACTAATAAACTAAATTTACTGTCAACCCCCCAGCCTGAGAGAAGGTGGGATAGAATATAACTAATATTACTGTCAACCCGAGCCTGGAGAGAAGGTGGATAGACATATATAAAAAATATGTACTGTAACCCCACCCGAGAGAGAGAAGAGGGTGGGATAGAAATTATAAAACTAATATTTACTGTCAACCCCAGCTATTGAGAGAAGGTAGATAGACATAATAAAACCAATATTTACTGTCAATCCCCAGCCCCGAGAGAAGGTGTGGGATAGGACATATAACTAATATTTACTGTCAACCCCAGGCCCGAGAGAGAGAAGGTGGGATAGACATATAAACTAATTTTACTGCCAACCCCAGCCGAGAGAAGGTGGGATAGACATATTAAACGAATATTTACTGTCAAACCCCAGCCCGAGAGAAGGGGGGCAGACAGATAAACTAATATTTTTACGCTAACCCCGCCAGAGAGAGGTGGGATAGGAATATAAACTAAATTTACTGTCAACCCCAGCCTGAGAGAAGGTGGGATAGACATATAAACTAAAATTTACTGCAACCCCAGCATTTGAAGAGAAGGTAGGTAGACATTAAAACTAATATTTACTGGGCAACCCCAGCCTGAGGAAGGTGGGATAGACAATAAACTAATATTTACTGCCAAACCCCACCCGGAGGAGAGGAGAGAGGGTGAGAAGGTGGGGATAGACATATAAACGTAATATTTAAGAAGGTGGGGATAGCATATAAAACAATATTTACTTGCCAACCCCAGCCTGAGGGAGAAGGTGGGATAGACGTAATAAACTAATATTTTAATGTTCCAACCCCAGCCCGCGAGAGAGGGTAGACTATAAAATAAATTACTGCCAACCCCCAGCCTGAGAGAAGGTTGGATAGACATATAAACAATATGTACTGCCCAAACCCCAGCCGAGGAGAGAAGGTGGGATAGAATATAAACTAATATTTACTGTCAACCCAGCCCGAGGAGAGACAGGTGGAGAAGGTGGGATCGAATATATAAACTAATATTTACTGCCACCCCAGCCTGAGAGAAGGTCGCAGGATAGACCGCTCATAAACCAATGACTTTACTGTCAACCCCAGACTGACGGGATATGAGGGAAGGGGGGATAGACATATTAAATAAATAGTTACTGCCAACCCCAGCCTGAGAGAAGGTGGGATAGACATATAAACTAATATTACTGCCCAACCCCAGCCTGAGGGAAGGTGGGATAAGAATATAAACTAATATTTACTGCCACCCCAGCCTTGAGAGAAAGTGGGTAGAAATAAAATATATTTACTGCCAAACCCCAGCCTGCCGAGAGAAGGGGAGGATGACAATAAACTATATTTACTGCCAACCCCCGCCTGAGAGAAGGGATAGACATATAAACGAAAAAAAATCTTTACTGTCAACCCAGCCTTGAGAGAAGGTGGGATAGCATATCAACTAAATTTACGCTAACCCCAGCAGAAGGAGAGAAGCGTGGGAAGACAATAAACTAATATGTGACTGTAAACCCAGCATGACAGAAGGGTGGGATGACATATTAAAACCAAATATTTACGGGTCCAACCCCCCCACCCCCCCCCCCCAGCCCGCCCAAAAAGAGAAGGTGGGATAGACATATAAAACTAATATTTACTGTCAACCCCAGCCTGAGAGAGAGAAGGTGGGATTGGGATAGCATATAAACTAATATTTACTGTCAACCCAGCCTGAGAGAAGGTGGGATAGACATATAAACCAATATTAATGTCAACCCAGCCCTGAGAGAGTGCGTGATAGACGTATAAACTAATATTACTGCTAACACCAGCCCGAGGAGCATGTGGGATAGTCATATAAACTAATATTTACTGTCAAACCCAGACTGAGGAGACGGTGGGATAGACATAATAAACTAATATTTATGCCAACCCAGCCTGAGGAAGGTAGGTAAGGATAGACATAGAAACTATATTTACTGGCAACCCCAGCATGAGAGAAGGGCCTAGACATAATTAAACTAATATTTACTGCCACCCCAACCCGAGGATTGAAGAAGTGGGATAGGACATATAACTATATGTAACTGCCAAACCCAAAAGCCTGATGAGAGGGGGATAGACGCTAATAAACTAATATTTACTGTCAACCAGCCTGAAGAGAAGTGGGATAGACATATAAACTAATATTTACTTCAACACCAGGCTGAGAAGAGGTGGGATAGACATATACACAATAATTTACTGTCAACCCCAGCCTTGAGAGAAGGTGGGATAGACATTAAAAACTAATATACTTCCAACCCCGCCTGAGAGAAGGTGGGATAGAATGATAAACTAAATTTAAGTCCACCCAGCCAGAGAGAGAAGGGGGAAGACATATAAACTAATATTTACTGCCAACCCCAGCCTGAGAGAAGGGGGGATAGACATATAAATAATATTTACTGCCAACCCCAGCCTTGAGAGAAGGTGGGATGGACATATAAACTAATATTTACAGGGCCACCCCAGCCAGAAGAGAAGGTGGGATAGACATATAAACTAATATTTTACAGTCAACCCCAAGCCAAAGAGAGGTGGGATAGACATATAAACAAATTTACTGTTCAAACCCCAGCCTCGAGAGAAGGTGGGATAGACATATAAAAAAAACCTAATATTTACTGCCAAACACCAGCTGTGAAGAGAAGGTGGAAACATATAAAACTAATATTTCAGTTCCACCCCAGCCAGAGAGAAGGTTGCGGATAGACATATAAACTAATATTTACTGTCAACCCCAGCCTGAGAGAAGGTGGGATAGACATATAAACTAATATTTACTGCCAACCCCCGCCTGAGAGAAGGTGGGATAGACATATTAAAACTAATATTTACAGTCCACCCCAGCCAGAGAGAAGGTGGGATAGACATATAAACTAATATTACCGTCCACCCCTCCAAGAGAAGGGGGGATAGACTATATATAAACTAATATTTACTGTCAACCCCAGCCTTGTGAGAGCTGAGAGAAGGTGGGATAGACATTATAAACAATATTACAGTCCACCCCCAGCCCAAGAGACCAAGAGAAGGGGGGATAGACATATAAACAATAAGATTACTGCCAAAACCCGCCTGAGTGAGGAGAGGGAAGGTGGATAGGACTATAAACTATATTTAATGGTCCCCACCCACAAGCTGAGAGAAGGTGGGATAGCCCATATAAAACTAATATTTAATGCCAAACCCCAGCCTGATGAGAGAAGGGGGAAGACCATAATAAACTACATGTTACAGTCCCCCCAGCCAGAGAGAAGGGGGGATAGACATATAAACTAATATTTACTGTCAAACCCCCAGCCTGAGAGGAAGGTGGTGATAGAAACATATTAAACTAATATTTACAGTACACCCAGCCCAAAGAAGGTGGGATAGACTATTAAACTAATATTTTAAAGTCACCCAAGCCAAAGAAGGTGGGATAGACATATAAAACTATATTTACTGCCCAAACCCCAGGGGGCCTGAGAGAAGGTGGGATAGAATATAAACTAATATTTTACTGGTCCACCCCCAGCCTGAGGGAGGTAGGGAGAGACATATAAACTAAGATTTACTGCCAAACCCCAGACTAGAGAGAGAAGGTGGGATAGACCTATAAACTATATTTAATGCACCCCAGCTGCGCGAAGGTGGGAAGACATTTAAACTAATATTTACTGGTTCAACCCCAGCATGAAAGAAGGTGGGATAGACATAATAAAAAACTAATATTAATGCAAACCCAGCCTGAGAAAAGGTGGGAGAGGCATATAAATAAACTAATATTTACTGCCAACCCCCAGCCTGGAGAGAAGGTGGGATAGAATAATAAATAATATTACTGCCAACCCCAGCCTGAGAGAGGGGGGATAGAATATAAACTAATATTTATTGCCAACACCAGCCTGAGGAAGGTGGGATAGACAATAACTAATATTTACTGCAAACCCCAGCCTGAGAGAAGGTTCGGATGACATAATAAACTAATATTTACTTGGTCAACCCCAGCATGAGAGGAAGGGGAGATAGAGTATAAACTATATTTACTGGTCAAACCCCAGCCCGAAGAGAAGGGGATGACGTATAAACGAATATTACGTCCACCCAGCCAAAAGAGAAGGGGGATAGACGTATTATAAACTAAATATTTATCCTCACCCCAGCCTGAGAGAAGGTGGGATTAGACGTATAAACTATATATTTATGCCCAAACCCAAGCCTGAGAGAAGGGGGGTGGGCGATAGACATATAAAACTAATATTTACTGCCCACCCCAGCCTGAGTGAGAGAAGGAGAGAAGTAAGGATAGACATATAAAACTAAATGTACTGCCCCAACCCCAGCCTGGAGAGAAGGTGGGATAGACCGCTATAAAACTAATATTTACTGCAACCCCAGCCGAGAGACGGTCGGGATAGACCTATAAACTTTAAATATTTACTGTCCACCCCAGTATGGAACGAGAATGTGGGATATGACATATAAAACTAATATTACTGCAAACCCCCAGCCAAGAGAAGGTGGGCTAGACCTATAAATAATATTTACTGTCAACCCGCCCGAGAGAAGGTGGGATAGACATATTAAATAAATTTTTTACTGTCAACCCAGCCCGAGAGAAGGTGGGATAGTATAAAATAATATTTATGTCCAACCCCAGTCGGAGAGGAGAAGGTGGGATAGACATATAAACTAATATTACTTGTCCCCCCAGTCTGGGAGAAGGTGGGCATTAGACATATAACTAATATTTACTGCCAACCCCAGCCGAGAGAAGGTGGATTAGACATATAAACTATATATACTGCAAACCCCACTGAGAGAAGGTGGGATAGACATATTAAACTACTATTTACTGCCAACCCCAGCTGGAGAGGAAAAAAGGGGTGGGAAGACAATAAACTTCAATATTACTGCCAACCCCCAGCCTGAGAGAAGGTGGGAAGACATTAAACTAATATTTACTGTCCACCCCAGCCGAGAGAAGGTTGGGATAGACATATAAACTATAGTTACTGTCCCACCAGCCCGAGAGAGAAGGTGGGATAGACATATAAAATAAATAGTTACTGTCCACACGCCCGAGAGAAGGGGGATAGATATATAAACGAATATTTACTGTCACCCCCGTCTCGAGAGAAGGTGGGGATAGACCTATAAACAATATTTACTGTCCACCCAGTCTGCGAGGAAGGTGGGATAGACATATAAACTAATATTTACTGCCAACCCAGCCTGAGAGAAGGTGGGGATAGACATATAAACTAATATTACTGCCAACCCCAGCCTGACGAGAAGGTGGGATGACATATAAACTCATATTTACTGCCAACCCCCGCCATGAGAGAAGGTGGGACTTTAGACATATAAACGAATATTTAATGCCAACCCCAGGCCTGAGAGGAAGGTGGGATGGGATAGACAGATATAAACTAATATTTACTGTCCACCCCAGCCGAGAGAGAGAATGAGAAGGTGGGATAGACATATAAAACTAATATTACTGTCCACCCAGTCTGAGAGAAGGTGGGATAGACATATTAAACTAATATTTACTGTTCAAACCCAGCCCGACGAGAAGGTGGGATAGAATATAAACTAAGATTTACGCAAACCCCAGTCTGAGAGAAGGTGGGTAGACATATAAAACTAATTATTACTGTCAGCACCAGCCCTAGAGAAGGGGGGATAGACATAATAACTAATATTTACTGTCCCCACCCCAGTCTGAGAGAGGTGGGATAGAATATAAATAATATTACTTGTCACCCAGCCCGAGAGAAGGTGGGATAGACATATAAATAATATTACTGCCAACCACAGTCTGAGAGAAGGGGGATAGGACATATAACTAAAATTTACTGTCAACCCCAGGCCCGAGAGAAAGTTGGGATAGACAATTAAACTAATATTTACTGTTCAACCCCAGCCTGAGAGAAGTGGATAGACATATAACAATATTTACAGTCACCCAGCCCAAAGAGAAGGTGGGGATAGACATAATAAACGAATTAATTTTACTGTCAACACCAGCCGACGAGGCAGGGGGGATAGACATATAAACTAATTATTTTACTGTCACCCCCAGCATGAGGAGAATTTGGGATAGACATATAAAAAACTAATAATTTACTGCCAAACCACAGCTGAAGAGAAGGTGGGATAGACATATTAAACTAAGATTTACTGTCAACCCCAGCATGAGAGAAGGGGCGATAGACATATAAACTAATATGTACTGTCAACCCCAGCCTGACTGAGAAGGTGGGATAGACATATAACTAATATTTACTGTCAAAACCCGCCCTGAGAGAAGGTGGGATAGACATATAAACCAATATGTCCTGTCAACCCCAGCTGAGAGAGATGGGATAGACGTATTAACTAATATTTAATGCTAACCCCAGCCCGCGAGAGAAGGTGGGATAGACATTTATAAACTAATATTTACTGTCAACCCCAGCTGAGAGAAGGTGGGATAGACATATAAACTAATATTTACTGCCAACCCAGCCTGAGAGACGGTTAGGTAGGATAGCGGTTATAAAACTAATATGTACTGTCAACCCCAGCCTGAGAGAAGGTGGGAGAGACATATAAACTATATTTACTGCCACCCCAACCCGAGAGAAGGGGAAGACATATAAAAACAATATTTAATGCCAACCCAGCCTGAGGAGAAGGTGGGATAGACAAAAAACTAAATTTACTGCCAACCCAACCAGATGAGAGAGAGAGAAGAAGGATGGGAAGGCTAGACCATATAACTAATATTCCACTGGCTAACCCCAGTCTGAGGAAGGTGGGATCGCATTAAACATATTTCCTGGCAACCCCAGCCTGTGAAGAAGGGGATAGACATATAAATAATTTTCTGCCAACCCCAAACCCGATGGAGAACGTGGATAGACATAGTTTAACATAATATTTACTGCCCAACCCAGCCTGAGCGAAGGTGGGAATAGACGTATATAAATACTATTTAAGGTCCCCCAGCCCGGAGAGAAGGTGGGGATAGACAATAACTAAATTTACTTAACCCCAGCTGAGAGAAGGTGGGAGGAGGACAGCTAAAATAATTTACGTCAACCAGCCGAGGAGAAGGTGGATAGACAGATTAAACTCATATGTATGCCACCCCAGCCTGAGAGAAGGTGGGATAGACATATAAACTAATATTTACAGTCCACCCCAGCCAGAGAGAAGGTGGGATAGACATATAAAACTAATATTTACTGCCAACCCCAGCCTGAGAGAAGGTGGGATAGACATATAAACTAATATTTACTGCCAAACCCCAGAGAGAGAAGTGGGATAGACATTATAATAAACTAATATTACAGTCCACCCCAGCCAGGAGAGAAGGTGGGATAGACATATTAAACTAATATTTACGTCCACCCAGCCCAAGAGAAGGTGGTAGACATATTAAACTAATTATTTACTGTCAACCCCAGCCTGAGCTTGAGGAGAAGTGAGAAGAATATAAAACTAATATTTACTGCCTAACCCCAGCCTGAGAGAAGGTTGGTAGACATATAAACTAATATTTACTGCCAACCCCAGCAATGAGAGCAGGTGGGGATAGACATCATAAACTAAATATTTACTGCCACCCCAGCCTGAGAGGAAGGTGGGATAGACATTTTAAATAATATTACTGTCAACCAGCCTGGAAAGGAATGGTGGGATAGACAATAAACTAATATTTACTGCCAACCCCAGAACTTGGAGAGAAGGTGGGATAGACTATCAAACAAATATTTATGCACCCAGCCTGAGAGAAGGTGTGGGATTTTAAAGACATATAAAACTAAATATTTATGCCAACCCCCATGCCTGAGAGAAGGTGGGATAGAATATAAAACTAATATTACTGCAACCCAGCCTGAGAGAAGGTGGGATAGACATATAAACTAATATTTACTGCCAACCCCAGCTTTGTTGAGAGAAGGTAGGATAGACATATTAAACTAATATTTTACTGTCAACCCCAGCCTGAATGAGGAAGGTGGGATAGACGTATTATAAACTAATATGTAACTGCAACACCCAGCCCGAGAGAAGGGGCGATAGACGTTATAAAACTAATATTTTACTTGTAACCCCAGCCAAGAGAAGTCTGCGGATAGAGTATAAACTAAATTTATGCCAAACCCCAGCCTGAGAGGAAGGTGGGAGATAGACGTAATAAACTAATATTACTGCCAACCCCAGCCTGAGAGAGGTGCTTGGGAGGATCGATATAAAACTAATATTTACTGCCAACCCCCGACTGGAGAAGGTGGGATAGACGTTATAAACATATTTACTGGCAAACCCCAGACCCGGGAGAGAAGGATGGCTTGGGGGATAGGACATATAACGAATATTTCCTGTCCCACCCCCAGTCTGCAGAGAGGTTGGGTAGAAATAATTAAACTATATTACTGCCACAACCCCAGCCCAAAGAGAAGGTGGATAGACATATAAACTGACTAATATTTACTGTAACCCCAGCCCGAGAGAAGGTGGGATAGGGGTGGGATAATAATAAACTAATATTCATGTCCACCCCAGTCTGAGAGAGTTGGGAATAGACAATAAATTATATTTTTACTGTCCTCACCCCAGTCTGAGAGAAGGTGGGATAGACATATAAAACAATATTTACTGCCACCCCAGCCTGAGAGGAGAAGGTGGGGATAGACATATAACTAATATTTACTGCCAACCCAGCCTGAGAGATTGAGAGAAGGTTGGATAGGGGGGGGAAACATATAAACTAATATATGCCAACCCAGCAGGTGAGAGAAGGGGGGATAGACATATAAATAAGATTTACTGCAACCCCAGCCTGAGAGAAGGGGGATAGACATATATAAAACTAATATTTATGTCCACCCCAGCCCGAGAGAAGGGGGGATAGACATATAAAATAATATTTATGTACACCCAGTCTGAGAGAAGGTGGGTGGATAGACATATAAACTTAATATTTACTGTCAACCCCAGCCGAGGAGAAGGGTATGGGATAGACATAAAAACTAATTATTTAATGCCAAACCCCAGTCTGAGAGGAAGGTGAAGCATATAAACTAATATTTCTGTCAAGCCCATGCCCGAGGAGAGAGAGAAGGTCCTGGAGAATCAGACATATAAACTAATATTTACTGGCCACCCCAGTTTGAGAGAATGTGGGGCTAGACATATAAACATATGTACTGTCAACCCCAGCCCGAGAGAGGGTGGGATAGACATTATAAACTAATATTTACTGTCAACACCAGCCTGAGAGAAGGTGGGATAGGCATATAAACTAATATTTAAAGTCCCCCAGCCCAGCGAAGGTGGGATAGACATATAACGAATATTCTACTGTCAAACCCAGCCCGAGAGAGAAGGGGGGATAGACATATAAAATAATATTTACTGTCAACCCCAGCCTGAGAGAAGGTGGGGTAGAAATATATATAAACTCATATTTACTCCAACCCCACCTGAGAGAGGGTAGGATAGTAGGGATAGACATATAAAACTAAGATTTCTGCCAACCCATCCTGGAGAGAAGGTGGGGATTAGACATATAAACTAATATTTACTGCCAACCCCAGCTGAGAGAAGGTGGGATAGACATAACTAAACTAATATCTTTACTGCCAACCCCAGCTGGAGAGGTGGGATAGACATATAAAACTAATATTTACTGCCAACACCAGCCTGAGAGAAGGTGGGAAGACATATAAACTAAATTTATGCAAAACCAGCTCCGAGAGAAGGGTGGGCATAGAAGTATTTATATAAACAATATTTACGCAACCCCAGCCGATAAGAAGGTGGATAGACATATAAAACTAATATTTATGCCCACACAGCCTGAGAGAAGGTGGGATAGACATAGAAACTAATATTTACTGCCAACCGCAGCCGAGAGCAAGGTGGGATAGACCTCATATTATAAACTAATTTTACGCCAACCCAGCCTGGCGAGAAGGGGGATAGGACATATAAACAAATATTTATGCCAACCCCGCTGAGAGAAGGTAGGATAGACATATAAACTCAGATTTTCTGTCAACCCCAGCCCTGAGAGAAGGTGGGATGAAACGTTATCAAAACTGAATATTTATGAACCCAGCCCTGAGAAATTTGGAGAAGGTTGGGATAGACGTAATAAAACTAATATTTACTGTCAACCCCCAGCCAAGAGAAAGGTGGGGAATAGACGTAGAAACTAATATTTCTGCCAACCCCAAGCTGAGAGAAGGGGGTACAGACGTCAAATAAACTAATATTACTGCCAACCCCAGCATGAGAGAAGGGTGGTAGAAATTAATAAATAATATTTAAGGCCAACCCCAGCCTGAGAGAAGGGGGGATAGACGTAATAAACTAATATTAATGTTAAACCCCAGCCCGAGAGAAGGTGGGATAGAAATAATATAAACCTAAGATTATATTTACTTGGCCCAACCCCCGCCTGTGAGAGAAGGTAGGATAGAATAATAAACGAAATTTACGTCCACCCCAGTCTGAGAGAAGGTGGGATCGACATATAAAACTAATATTACTGCCCAACCCCAGCCCAAGAGGAAGGTGGGATAGACCATATAAAACTAATATTTACGTCAACCCAGCCCGAGAAGAGAGAGAAGGTGGGATAGATATATATAAACATAATATACTGTCCCCCCAGTCTGAGAGAAGGGATAGACATTATAAACTAATATTACTGTCCACCACAGTCTGACGAGAAGGGGGATTAGACATATAAACTAATATTACTTGCAACCCCAGCCTGAGAGCAGGTGGGATAGGACATATAAACTATATTTACTGCCAACCCCAGCTGAGAGAAGGTGGGAGAGGACATTATAAACTAATATTACTGCCAACCCCAGACTGAGGAGAAGGTGGGATAGACATATAAACTAATATTTACTGCCAACCCCGCCTGAGAGACGGTGGGATAGACCGATAAACTAATATGTACTGTCCCACCCCAGCCCGAGAGAGAGTGAGAAGGTGGGGGGATAGGACATATAAACTAATGATTTACTGTCCACCCCAGTATCGAGAGAAGGTGGGAAGACATTAAACTAATATTTACTGTCAACCCCAGCCCGAGAGAGAAGCTGGATAGACATATAAAACTAATATTTACTGCAAACCCCAGTCTGAGAGAAGTGGGATAAGAATATAAACTAATATTTTACTGTGCCCAGCCCGACCGAGAGAAGGTGGATAGACATATAAACTAATAGTTATGTCAACCCCAGCCCGAGGAGAAGGTGGGATAGAACATATAAACTAAGATTACTGTCAACCCAAGCCTGAGAGAGGTGGGATAGACAATAACTAATATTACAGTCCACCCCAGTCCAAGAGAAGGGGGATAGACATATAAACGAATATTTACTGTAAACCCCAGGCCTGAGAGAAGTTGGCGGGGGATGGGATAGACATATAAACTAATAGTTACTGAAACCCCAGCCCTGAGAGAGGTGGGATAGAATATAAACGAATATTTACAGTCCACACCCAGCCCAAGAGAAGGTGGGATAGAAATATAAAACGAATATTTCTGTTCAACCCCAGCCAGGAGGAGAAGGGGGATAGACATATAAACTATATTTACTGCCAACCCCAGCCCGAGAGAAGGTTGGGACTAGACACTATAACACTAATATTTACAGTCCACCCAGCCCAGAGAAGGAGGGATAGACATATAAACTACTATTTACTGCCAACCCCAGCCTGAGAGAAGGTGGGATAGACATATAACTAATATTTAAGCCAACCCAGCCTGGAGAGAAGGTGGGATCGAATATAAAACCTAATATTTACATGCCAACCCCAGGCTGAGAGAGGTGTGGGATAGGAATAATAACTAATAGTACTTGTCCACCCCAGCCGAAGAGAGGGTGGGATAGGACATATAAAACTTAATATTACTTCCACCCAACACGGGGAGAGTAGAGAAGGTGGGATAGACATATAAACTAATATTTACTGCCAACCCAGCTTGAGGAGAAGGTGGGATAGGACATATAAACTAATAATTACAGGCCACCCCAGCCAGAGAGGAGAGAAGGTGGGATAGACATATAAACTAATATTTATGGCAAACACACCCCAGCTGAGAAGAAGGGGGGATAGACATAAAACTAACTATTCCTGGCCAACCCCAGCCTGAGAGAAGGGGGGATTAGACATTATAAAACATATTACTGCCAACCCCCAGTACCCCCAAGAGAAGGTGGGATAAGGGACATTAAACGAATATTACTGGCAACCCAGCCCTGCGAGAAGGTGGGATTAGACATATAATACTAATATTTACTGCCAAACCCCAGCCTGAGAGAAAGGTGGGATAGAATTAAAACTATATTACTGCTCAACCCAGCCCAAGAGAAGGTGGGATAGACATATAAACGATATTTACTGTCAACCCAAGCCCGAGGAAGGGGGGATAGGACTATTAAAACTAATATTTATGTCTACACCCAGCCTTGACGAGAAGGTTGGGATAGACATATAAACTAATATTACTTGTCAACCCCAGCCTGAGAGAAGGTGGGATAGAAATATAAAACTAATATTACTGTAACCCAGCCTTGTGAGAGAAGGTGGGATAGACAATAAACTAATATTTATGTTCAACCCCAGCCTGGGAGCGAAGGTGGGATAGACATATAAACAATATTACTGCAACACCAGCCCGAGAGAGAGGTGGGATAGACATATAAACTAATATTTCACTGTCACCCCAGCCGGAGAAGGTGGGATTAAAAATATTATTTAAACGAAAATATTACTGCCAACCCCAGCCTGAGAGAAGGGGGGATAGACAGATAAATATATGTACTGTCCACCCCCGCCTGAGAGGAGAGAAGGTGGCATAGAACATATAAACTACTATTTACTGTAACCCCAAGCTGCTGGAGGAGAGAGAGAAGGTGGGATAGACATATAAACTAATTATTTACTGCCACCCCAGCCTGGAGGAGAGGGGGATAGACTATAAACTAATATTACTGCTAACCCCAGCCCTGAGAGACGGATGGGATAGATTATATAAAAACTAAATATTACTGCCAACCCCAGTAGAGGAAGGTAGGATAGGGAATATAAACTTAATATTATGCCAACCCCAGCATGAGAGGAAGGTAGGATAGGGATAGCATATATAAACTAATATTTACTGTCACCCCAGCCTGAGAGCAGGTAGGATCGACATAGATAAAACTAATATTTCTGTCCACCCAGCTGTGGCGGGTTGGGTAGACAGATAAAACCTAATAGGTACTGCAAACCCCAGACTGAGAGAAGTGGGATTAGAAATATAACTACTTATTTACTGTCAACCCCAGCCCGGAGAGAGAGGGAGATAGGGGGTTGGGATAGACATATAAAAACTAAATTACTGTCATACCCCGCCACGGAGAGAAGGTGGGATTAGAACATATAAAATAATATTTACTGCCAACCCCGCCTGAGAGAAGGTGGGAGGGGATAGACATATAAATAATATGTAATTGGCCAAAACCCCCCCCAGCTGATGAGAAGGTGGGATAGACATATAAAACTAATATTTATGCCAACCCCAGCCTTGAGCGAAGGTGGGATAGAAATATAAAACTAAATATTTACTGTCAACCCCAGCCTGAGGACGGTGGGATAGACATATAAACTACATATGCCCCCCAGCCTGAGAGCAAGGTGGGGGGATGGGAATAGACATATAAATAATATTTACTGCTAACCCCAGCTGAGAGAAGGTGGGATGACATATAAACTAATATTTACAGGCAGGTTTAGACCTAGTAGATGTCAGATATCCAGTTGGCCCAGGGTTAAAAGTACTTAGGGTTCTAGAGAGGTTAATAAAGAATCCCCCATCAGGACAGATATCCATGGTAAGGACTAACAATAGGCAGTTGATTCTCTAACTGTCCAGATGGATACCGTCAGATATAGATGCAATATAAAGGTAAATGTACTTGTATAATTTATCTTAAAAATTGTTAAGGCCTTTCACTAACAAACTCAGGATTAAAAACCACGCTATGAACTCCATAAGAGCAACCAGGTCAATGTGCTGTCACTGAAAAAACCATCAGCATTTTAGAGGAGAGAGCATCATGGTTAATTCTGCCAATGCAGAGTGGTGACAGGACACGGACAACTATAGGTGCAAAAAATGGATCCCATGAATATCCATATGGTGAGGGTCGTGGGCAAGGAAAACTCCAAGGATGTCAAGTTCTCCATCTGAACTTGAGGAGGCTGGATATTGGGGGAATAAAACATGGAAGTGCTTGAGTCCTTAGGAGAAAGGTGCTTTACAAAAATGGTAATTGTATTTATGTAAAACACAAATGGACAATATTTATAAACCCTTATAGATTAACATGGGTGTTGAAGTAAAACAAACCAGTGATTAATATGGGGAACTGAGTGCTGAGCAGGGATTTCATAAAGGTGGCGCCTCCAGATGTTTAAAAACTACAGATCCCAGCATTACCTTACTAATGCGTGGATTTTGTAGTTTCTCAACATCTGGAGGCGCATCATTGAAGAATCCCTGCTATAGAGCTGAGGACCATAATAGGACCGCTTGGCCATGTTGTCTTACGTTCGTTTGCTCTGTTCACAGCTGGCACAGAAGTCTGGGATGTCCCAAGAAGCTGAGCTCAGAGAATGGGATAGAGGAGAACCACAGGAAGAGTATTGGGAACAAATCATGGATTCACTGTGAAAGATGGAGTTCATCCTGTCGGGGGTAAGTGACAAGCTGCATTTACACATAAACAGATGGTGAATGTGATGGTGCTCGGGAGACAATAGCATGGTGCTAGTTTATCTATGGATTAAAACCCCTCTAAACCTAATATACAGGCCCGTATGTACCATTAGAACAAGGTAGGCACGTTGTTCTGAGCAAAAGATACAATGCGCATAGAAGACAGAGTCCGTCTTGGGACCGTCACAGACTACGCAGCTGGAGGATGCGATCGCGGTCGGGTAACTTTACCTCTCTCCGGCTCCTGCAGGTTTATGGAAGAAACAGGAGGTAAAGACACAGCTTTAACGCCCGTTCTCCTTTAACGGTAGCTTCAAAGATTTGATGAACCATTTTGTGCCGGCTGCACAGGTTGTCCTTTTGCGAATATGCTATTCCCTTCTTATATACATTGACACAGCCCATGACAAAGGTTAGAGTAACTTTAGATGGGAACGAGCACTGGTTTGTAAAAAATTGGTTTACAAATCCCCATTTAAAGGCATAAGAACTGCAGGGGGTGATCAGTTTCTGCGTTTTGTTGGGTATGTTTCCTTATGGTGGCCATCCATGAAGCATACTATTGGTCGGTTAGTAGTATTAATTTACATGTACACTACATCAGGCCCTCCTGCCTGCAGAAGAGATTACAATCTAACACTTATGTACACATACAAATTATCAGTATGCTTTATGATGTGCGGGGTAAAACCATGAGTGACCGGAGGGAAGGAAAAAAAACCCAAGCAAGCAAGGGAGGAGTGAGAGAACATACAAACTCTTGTTGCAGATGTGTCCAAGGGTGGAATCGAACTTCAGGACCTCAGCGCAGCTAACCACTGAGACACTGTTCGCTGCCCATGGTGAAGAAAAATGTTATTGAATCTTCCCAGTAATTAAAAGCTTTCATGTGTTTCGACCACAAATCAGCATTCTAGGTGGACCACACCTGATAGGCCCACAACCACAGTTTATCCAAAAATAGTGTGATCAGTGTATAGATACTCAGTACCGTTATACAGAGCAGGGAGATCGTTATCAGTATATAGATACTCAGTACCGTTATACAGAGCAGGGAGACAGTATCAGTGTATGGATACTCAGTACGGCTATACAGAGCAGCGAGATCGTTATCAGTGTATAGATACTAAGTACCGTTATACAGAGCAGGGAGACCGTTATCAGTGTATGTACCCCTGTAGTGGATTTCTATGGGAGGAACTGTAAGATTATAGCCTTATAATTTTACAGTTCCAGGAGGAGAAGGAAACCAGAAGCCACAAAGGGGTAGGTAATAATAAATAATGCACCCCAACTGTAAATCAAAGGGATATCGGAAGTCACCTTGATAATGCACCCCAACTGTAAATCAAAGGGATATCGGAAGTCACCTTGGAGTTCCGTGCCCTGTATAAAAGGTACTCGGCCTGTGGCCTTGTGCTTATATATGGTCACTGAACTCCTCAGTGACTTCTAATATCCTTATAATTTTTAGTTGGGGGTGCATTATCCACTATATAGATACTCAGTACCATTATACAGAGTAGGGAGATCGTTATCAGTGTATAGATACTCAGTACCGTTATACAGAGCAAGGAGACCGTTATCATTGTATAGATACCCAGTACCGTTATACAGAGCAGGGAGACCGTTATCAGTGTATAGATACTCAGTACCGCTATACAGAGCAGGGAGACCGTTATCAGTGTATAGATACTCAGTACCGCTATACAGAGCAGGGAGATAGTATCAGTGTGTAGATACTCAGTACCGTTATACAGAGCAGGGAGATCGTTATCAGTGTATAGATACTCAGTACCGTTATACAGAGCAGGGAGATCGTTATCAGTGTATAGATACTTAGTACTGTTATACAGAGCAGAGAGATTGTTATCAGTGTGTAGATACTCAGTACTGTTATACAGAGCAGGGAGATGTTATCAGTGTATAGATACTCAGTACGTTATAAAGGCAGGGAGATTGTATCGGGTATAGATACTCAGTGCCGCTATACAGAGCAGGGAGATCGTTATCAGTGTATAGAACTCAGTACCGTTATACAGAGCAGGGAGATCGCTATCAGTATAGATAACACAGACCAGTTATACAGAGCAAGGAGACCGTATCAGTGTATAGATACTTCAGTACCTTATACAGAGCAGGGAGATGTTTATCAGTGTATAGATTATCAGTACCGTTATACAGAGCAGGAAAGACGTCTATCCGTGTATAGATATCAGTACCATATCACAGAGCAGGAGATTGTTATCAGTGTATAGATATCAGTACGTTTATACAGGGCAGGGAGACCGTTATCAGTGTATAGATACTCAGTACCGTTATACAGAGCAAGGAGATCGTTATCAGTGTATAGATACTCAGTACCGCTATACAGAGCAGGGAGATCGTTATCAGTGTATGGATGCTCAGTACCGTTATACAGAGCAGGGAGATCGTTATCAGTGTATAGATACTCAGTACCGTTATACAGAGCAGGAAGACCGTTATCAGTGTATAGATACTCAGTACCGTTATACAGAGCAGG
>CM033471.1:260179105-260456140 GCA_019447015.1 Hymenochirus boettgeri | reverse complement strand
GCGGACATAAAGCATCAGGGGGCTGGGTTACGGTAATAAGATGTTACAGGACAATAAGACACTCCGGGGCTGGGTTCCTGAATATGATGTTAACAGGGACAATAAGGCACTTCAGGGGCTGGGTACTTGTAATAAGATGTTAAGGACAAAAGACACTAGGGGCTGGGTTACTGTAATAAGACGTTACTGGAACAATAAGACATCAGGGGCTGAGGTTACTGTAATTAAGATGTTACAGGACAATAAGACAATCAGGGGATGCGGTTTACTGCTAATATGATGTTACAGGGACAATAGACATCAGGGGCTGGTTACTGTAAAAGAGGTAACAGGACAATAAGATAATCAGGGGAGGGGTCTTACTGTATAAGATGTCAGGACAATAAGGCACCTCAGGGGCATGGGTTACGGGTAAATAAGAGGTTACAGGGACAATAAGGACACTTCAGGGGCTAGGTTACTGTAATAAGATGTTACAGGACAATACGACACTCAGGGACTGGGTTACTGATAATAAGATGTTACAGGACAATAAGACACTCAGGGCTGGGGTAGGTAATAAAGAAGTTACAGGACAATAAGACACTCAGGGGATGGGTTACGTAATAAGACGTTACGGACAATAGGCACTCGGGGCGGGGTTACTGTAATAAGATGTACAGGACACTAAGGCACTCAGCTGGGTTACGTAATAAAGATTGTTACCGGGGACAATAAGACCCTCGGGCGGTGTCCGGCGGGTTGTAACTGTAATAAGATGTTACGGACAATCGACACTCCGGGCTGGGTACTGTCATAGATGTTACAGACACTAAGGCCCTTCAGGGGCCTGGGGTTATGTAATCCGCTGTTACAGGAAACCTCCGGCCACTCAGGGGCGGGTTACGTAATAAGACGTTACAGGACCAATTAAGACACTCAGGGGCTGGGTAACTGTAATAGATGTAAGGACAATAGACACGCAGGGGCTGGGTACTGGTTAATAAGATTGTTACAGGACAATAAGACACAGGGGCGGGGTTACTGTAATAAGAGGTTACCGGACAATAAGACACTCAGGGGCTGGTTACGTAATAAGATGTTACAGGGGACAATAAGACACTCAGGGGCGGGTTACTGTAATAAGAGTTACAGGACAATAAGACCTCAGGGGCTGGGTTACTGTAATAAGATGTTACAGGAAACCCCCAATAAGGCACTCAGGGGCTGGGTTACTGTAATAAGATGTTACAGGACCAATAAGACACTCAGGGGCTGGGTTATGTGATAAGATGTTACAGGACAATAAGGACTCAGGGGCTGGGGTACTGTAATAAGACGTTTACAGGGACAATAAGGACACTCCAGGGGCTGGGTTACTGTAATAAGATGTTACAGGACATAAAGACACTCAGGGGCTGGGTTACTGTAATAAGATGTTACAGGCAAAAGACCCCAGGGGCTGGCGTTACTGTTAATAAGATTTACAGGACATAAGACACTCGGGCGGGTGGTTACTGTAAAAGAGGTTACAGGACAATAAGACACTCCGGGGCTTGGGTTACTGTAATAAGATGTTGTTACGGACAATAAGACACTCAGGGGTGGGTTACTGTAATAAGATGTTACAGGACAATAGACAACTCGGGCTGGGTTACTGTAATAAGAGGTTACAGGACCAATAGAACACTCGGGCTGGGTTACTGTAATAAGATGTTACAGGAATAAGACACTGGGTGGGTTACTGTACTAAGATGTTACAGGACAAGAAGACACTCAGGGGGTGGGTTACTGTAATAAGATGTTACAGGCCAATAAGACCACTCGGGCTGGTTTACTGTAATAAGATGTTACAGGACAAGAAGACACTCAGGGGCTGGGTTACTGTAATAAGATGTTACAGGACAATAAGAAACTAGGGCTGGGTTACGTAATAAGATGTGTTACAGGACATAAGAACTCAGGGGGGGGTTACTGTAATAAGATGTTACAGGACAAAACAATAAGGCATCAGGGGCGGGTTTACTGTAATAAATGTTACAGGACAATAAGACACTCGGGTGGGTTATGAATAAAGATTGTTACAGGACAATAAGACAACTCCGGGTCTGCGGGTAGGTAATAAGATGTTACAGGACAATGAAGACATCAGGGGCTGGGTTACTGGAATAAGATGTACAGGACAATAAGAACTCAGGTGGCTGGGGTCTGGGTTACTGTAAATAAAGATGTACAGGACCAAAAGACACTCAGGGGGCTGGAGTTACTGTAATAAGATGTTACAGGGACAATAAGGAACTAAGGGGTGGGTTAATGGAAGAAGATGTTAGAGGACAAATAAGACACTCGGGCTGGGTTACGTAATAAGATGTTCAGGACAAATAAGGCACTCAGGGGCTGGGTTACTTAATAAGATGTTTACAGGACAATAGGCACTCAGGGGCTGGGTTACTGTAATAAGCGTTACAGGACAATAAAGACACTCAGGGGCCTGGGTTACTGTAATAAGATGTTACAGGAAATAAGGCATAGGGGTGGGTTATGTAATAAGGATGTACGGACAATAAGCCTCAGGGGCTGGGTTACTGTAATAAGATGTTAAAGGACAATAAGGCCACTCAGGGGCTGGTTTACTGTAATAAAGATGTGACGGACAATAAGACCTCGGGCTGGGTAACTGTAATAAGATGTTACAGGACAATAAGACACTCAGGGGTGGGTTACTGTAAATCAAAGATGTTACAGGACCATAAGACACTCGGGGGCTGGATTACTGTAATAAGTGTTACAGGACAATAAGGAAACTCAGGGGCGGGGTACTGTAATTAAGATGTTAAGGACCATACGACACTCAGGGGCTGGGTACGTATAAGATTGTTACAGGACAATAAGGACACTCAGGGGGCTGGGTACTTGTAAGACCCCAGAGGTTACAGGACATAAGCACACTCAGGGGCTGGGTTACTGTAATAAGATGTTACAGGACAATAAGGCACTCAGGGGCTGGGTTACTGTAATAAGATGTTACAGGACAATAAGACACTCGGATTTATATAAAATAAGTGAACAAGTGAAGTGTGACTTGACATATTAGGAAAGAGATCCCTGCCCCAAAGAGCTTACAATCTAAGCAATAAGACATTACAGGACAATAAGGCATTTCATTATGAATATGTCTAGACACAGGTGGAATTCCAATTCATACATTTTCCCTATACAATTATAATAAGATGGCATCATTCAGTATGAAAGGATAAGGCTTACACCTCTATATCTAATATTGTCTCCTTCTTGGACTTCCTTTTCTCATCTCTGTACATATTCACTGTAGCCCCCCCTTAGTGGTTCAACCCCCTCCGTACTTGGCTCATGTTTCAATCCCCTTCTTCTGATTAATCCTTCCCTCTCACTCGTGTTAGTTAAACCTCCCATCCTTGCTGTTGTTTCAATTTCTAATCTCGTTTATTATTCTCCTGTTTAGCCCTTTCTCATTGTCCAATAATCTTCTTTCTTTCAGTCTGTTTCTCCTTCTTTCTCATCTCTTATTCCTCTTTTCATTCGTTCCCTTTCTGTTTTTTTATCCTTCTCCTACTCCCAGCACGGTCACTCTATAAAAAATCCAAAGTTGGAAAATCGGACACCGTGCTGATATCTTTCTCTATATAAAATATATTTCTTTTTTTTTTTTTTTTTGTTTTTTATAATACAAATGTTGACATCACAGGGAACGGAACATCTTATTGGCCAAACTTCGAACCAATACGAGGAGTCTGGCTTCAGGGACACACATCTCTCAGAGGATGAAAACATTTAAAAATGTTGCAGGAAAATCTTTTATGAATTCTGTCTTTCAAAGGAACGAGGCACAGGACTCAGGGAGGTGGGGGAAATAAGTACAGAACCACCAAGATGTCTCAGCACTTCATCAGGGGCCCAGCCTATGGACTTAGTGCAGAGGTTAAGAGTAAGGTGAGAAATTTGGCTGAAGAGCTGTTGCTCTGGTCATTTGGTTATATCATTGAATGAATATTGTTCATGTTGTTATGCTGCTGATATTGGGACGTGTTATTATTAATGGATATCAAGAAGGTTATAGTAATCGGGAAACATGAATGAGACTATGGTCATTGGAAGAATAACTAGATAAGAATAGGATTAGATAAGATAGATAGATCTCTAGAAGATAGATAGTAGGTAGATTAGAATAGATAGATGATAATAGATAAAGAGACAGACAAATATAAGATGATGATTGCCAAAGCAGGACAGATAGATTAGATGAACAGGACAAGAACAGACAGATAGGGAATTTGGTAGCTATTATAATAGATAGATATTTAGATAGATAGATAGAGTAGATAAAATAGATAGATAATAAGATAGACAGATAGATAGATAGATAGATAGAATAGATAGATAGAATAGCTAGATAGATAGATAGATAGATAGTAGACAGGCAGATGAGATCGAAATAGAATAGCTAGATAGATAGACAGGCAGATAGATAATAGATAGATAGATATTTAATAGATAGATAGATAGACAGGCAGATAGATAATAGATAGCTAGATATTTAATGATTAGAAGATAGATAGATAGATTAGATAGAGTAGATAGATGATAGACAGGCAGTAGATAAATAGATGAAAAGATATTATAGATAGATAGATGGTAAGAGAGAGATAGATAGTAGAAGAGAGATAGATATTTAATAGACAGGCAGACAGATAGAGAGGATAGTTATTAATATGGATTATCTGTTTATGCACATAAAAGTCCTGATAGTGCCCGGATTTTACTACGTTGGATGTTTTGTATAGGGATCCCATGCCAGCCGCACCGGCAACTGAGCCTTGGAAGGTTGAGTGCACAGTGATTCTATGATAGAGAGATAGAAGATAGATAGATAGTAGAGAGATGGACGGACGGACGGACGGACGGACGGATAGATAGATAGATAGAAAAGTTAGATAGATAGATAGGATAGTAGAGAGATGGCTGGAAATGATGGACGGACGGACGGACGGGAGACGGACAGATGAAGATAGATAGATAGAAGTTAGATAGATAGATACTAAAATAGATAGATAAAAAAGAGAGAAATAGATAGAGACAGATAAATTAGATAGATTAACTAGATGGCTAACTACTAGATATGTATTGCGCACGCCGGGGTTATAGATGGACGGTCTCATTAAAACTTGGTAGTTATCTAGTTGTGATGTAGAGATGGGCATCATATAAGCCATCACTATTAGGGAGGATTCAGAAGAAAAATAAAGGTTTGGCGTGGGCTTTATAGAGGATTAGTCGAGCAATTGTTTCGTCCCCCCTGGCATGTCTGTCCCGCTGTCATTCATGTACAGGGTACACAGACACAGGTATACATGTTTATGAGTTAGTAACGATTATTTTATGTTAGTATCTAAGTAGTTATTGGTAATTTATATAATGCATCGGAAATTTATTAATATTGTAATTTATGTATGACTGATTATAGTTAATGATTTCTATTATATTATTGCTATTAATTCATTATTGTCTATTATTAGTAATGCTCAGAGCGCTGTATTAGTGACTAGGGTGTCTCATCTCACCTGTTGCCGGTAGTGCCTGTGTGCTTATTGCATGCTGTTAATTATAACTTATGCTATCATTAACTAGTGCTATTAAATTGATTGCTATTATGTAACATTATTAACGCTAATATAGAACTATTGCAATTATATACTATTGTTACTATTCTATTATAACTTTGCTTATTATTAACATGCTATTAATTAACTATGCTATTACTAGGTAACTATTGACCTATTATAATATTGCATAGAAGATTATAACATTGCTAATATTACATTGCTATTATAACTATTGCTATTATAATTAAGATGTGACTATGTATTAACTATGCTAGTAAAAATAAAAGGGCTGGTAATAGGTGCTATTATTTAACTGATGCTAGTTATAAATTATTGCTATTATTAAAAAAAAAAAAAACCTATTGCTATGTAATTACACGATTCTTATTATAAGACATATTGCTATTAATTACATAGCTATATGCTGCATTTATACTAATATTGCTATATTTTAACTCATCTATCTATTAATTATCGATGCTATTATTAACTTATTGCTTTATTAAACGCTATTGCTATTATAACATCTTGCTATTATTACTAGCTATTATTACCTTGCTATTATAATCTATGTCATATATTCTATTAAATATTGCTTCCTTTGTATTAAAAGTCAGAAACGATGGCTATATAGATAACATTGTGCTATTATGTAACTATGTGCTATTATAATTATTGCTAAAGTATAACTATTGAGCCTATCATAAGATTTGCTCCTGATACTCTATAAGGGCTATTGGATTTTAAGAACTATTGCTATTATATTATGGATTAAAGATTGCTAATTATTAACCGTTGCTATTATGAATATGCTTATATAGGAATAACTATTGCTAGTATTACATTGTTTGAATATGGCTATTAATTAAAAACAATTGCTATTATACAAATTGCTAGTCAGCTATTTATAATTATATGCATTATTCTATGCAAACTATTGTGAATTTACATTGTATGCTATTATTAACTCAGTTGCTAGTTATGTTACGCATTAATTAACTTTGCTATTAACTATTGCTATTATATATTGCTATTATTAACTATATGATCTATTATCAATTATACTACGACGATTAGCTAATAAACTCTAAATGCTATTATAACGATTCTGCATTACATAATAATTGCTATTATTACTCTTGCTAATTATAATCGTGCTATTATTACTATTGCTATACGTAATATAACATTGTTGAATAATTATATGCAGTATACTATTGTCTAGTATTAAAAAATGCTATTAGAATAATGTATTGCATAATTAACTTATATCTTTACATCTAATCTATTGCTCATTAAAATATTAGTATACTATTTTGCTTTATTAACGGTATGGTCTTTAACGATTGTTATAACTATTGCGATGGTATAAATTCATTGCTATTATAATTATTGCTATTATTAACTATGCTATTATTAACCGAATTGCTATTTTAGTATATTATTCTTGTATTATTAAATCATTATGCTATTATTATAATTACGGGGCCGGCAATTGCATTATATTGATAATATACGTATGATGGTACTATTGGGTACATTTGTATTAACGATTGCTATTAATTATTCTAACTATTGCTGAAGATTGTGAATATTAAGCATAAATTGCATATTATTCATGTATTACTATGTATCATATATGGCTAAAACATTGCTATATTAACAATTGCTTTATTAATTAGTTGCTATTATTAACTATTGCTATTATGAACATATGTATTTATTATATTGCTATATTTATTATTGCAGATTGCATTATTAATATTTGCTATTATATAACTATCTGCTACTTTTATTATTAACGATGCTATTATTACTGATTGCTATTATAATTATTGCTATTATTTAACTATGTGCTAGTTAATTATTGCTATATATAGACTAGTTGCTATTCATTAAAAGAGACTATGCTATTATAATTATATGCTATATTAACTCATTGCTAATTATACAATTATTGCTCATATAACTACCTATTCTATACTAACAATGCATTTTATAATTATTGCTATTATTAACTATAAGGTGCTATTATTAACATTTGCATATTTATTATTGCTATTACTTCTTATTGCGATTGCATATATTATGGTATAAAATTATATGTATGATATTAAGATTGCTCAATATTAACGATTGCTCTTAAATTAATTGCTATATTAACTTATTAGCTATTAAAATTGCTAATTCTATGCTATATTAACGATTGCTATTATAATTAGCTATATTATATTCTATTACGATATTGCTAAATCTATTAACATATAGTGGTTTATTATTAACAAATTGTATCATTATAAATGGTACTTGACTAATATTATATCTCTTATTAATCATTTGCTCTAGTTATTTTGCATTATTAATTGCAGAGTTAATGATTTTGTATGATTACTATATAACGTTTGCTAATGATATTGCTGATTTTTTATAAAGATTTGTATTTATAATGATTTGCATTTATAATGCTGCAATTTTTTACAACAGTATCTTTTATGTTACTTCATTGTATGGAGTGTATTAATATTAGGTAACGCAGCATACAGTATTATTCTGGACAGTGTGTCTTTCTGACTGACCATTAGGTCACTGAATTACCATAACAACTGTATGAATGCTTTTTTATATTTTTAGAAGAGTGCTCAGTTGCATGTATATCAGCTGTGATTTGATATCAGGCGTACAGTCTAATGACCGGGATTTCTAGTCCTGGTAGCGTCTGGGTTACTGTATTAATGGAGATTAAGAATTGTGGGAATTTTGCTGCACAAGTCGTGTAATTAGTTTCCATTGCTGCAACGTGCTGCTGTTTTCACAGGACCCCCTTCGCCCCCCCGCCAACCACGCGCCCCTAAGAGGAGCCCCAATCTCCAGGCCCGTTTCGGGGAAGAATCTGTGGTGTGTTTATTCATAAGTCGGATTGGGGGGTCGGTTCATCATTCGAAAACAATCCGGACACAACCAATCGACCTACACACCTGCGATTCTCGCCGAACATGAATGAATCAAGTGTCGGGGGTCGTGGGCTCGATGCACACACATCGACATGCCATTGTAGCCACCTTTAGTACGTCGAGGGTTGGAGGATTGCCCACCTACCCATGTCTAGCAAACAGCCACATCAGTGATTGACCAGGGGTGGTTGCCGCAGGCAAAGCACCCGCACACATCAACCATGGCATGTTGAAAACAAGTCCAATAGACTCGGGACCCTCCACTTACAGAGCGCAGAAAACAAATTAATTAAAAAAACAGTCCAACAGTGTCTCCTCTCGCAATCAAAACACATGGCAGTACAACGTAAGAAAAGGAGCATTGGGAGTTGCAGTTTAACAAAACAGAATCTAGTATATATGTGGTAGTCAATAGAATAATATTGTGTTAGTAATGGTACCCCAGGTGGAGACTAGGAAGCCCTAGATAACACCCCTCTCGCCCTACAATAAAACCAGCGCTACTGGACAACTGTGTACCAGCTGGATTTTAAGCAGGCTGTATCGTGCCAGCGCATTCCTTAAACCAATCTGGGACACCGGCTCAGTTAACATTACAGAATAAGAAAAAAGGGAAGTGAATAAGTATGGGAGTAGTCCCTCAACCCTGGCAGGGGGACATAGACATGAGTGAGACTATGGGATAAATGGAGTCCTACCACGCGGGTAACACTGGCGACATTAACCATTGCGTGAGAGCCCCTACCGTTTAGGGGTGGATCATGTTCTGTCCACACCGGTGATTGGGCCCCATTCCATGACCATTCTAAGCTGTCAGTACGTCCTGTTAGGAATTCATCGATTTGGATCCCAGGATGGTAACGAACAGAGTAGATGGTTAATTTCTAAACACCTGTCAGTGCAGGACTGGGACTCATTAGAAGGCTCAAGTTTGCGCAGCTCGGATAAAGCCAGATCACAGTCCTCTCCATATAGGTTCCCTGTGCTCCTGCACAATCGCTCTACTATATGAAGGCCAATTGATGGAATCCGTTTATAAATAGAGGGGATTAGACCGGTGTAAATATCTTCCCTTACTCGTCCTTCTATGCACCCACCCACCCCCCAACACAATCCATTCGTATCTATGTTGTTCTGCTTAATTAAAGACTGGTAATTAATTGTGAAAACGACTGGCAGCACATGTACCCCATGGAATTGAATGCCCCACTCACCTCAGAAGGAAATATAATTTATTGCAGGGGGAAATCATGGGAATGATGTCAGACTGGTGCACATTGTAGGTAATTTAGATGGACAGAATATGTTGTGTGTGTGTGTGGGCGGGGGGGGGGGGGGGTGGGAATCTCAAGACACCCCGACAATTAGAACTATGGGATGGTGATTTGGCGTGCACACAACATCCATATGGGAGCGCTGGGCAAAAAGAAGATGGTGTCAGAGGTATTCAATTTTTAGAGCTCTGAGGCACAAAATGACCAATCAAATTGTTATTTAAACTGTGTGCATTGCCAGGGTCAATAGAACAAAACGATCTTTAAAATATAAAATTTACATATGTTTACACATTATTAGCTATTAACTCAATACTCTATCTACGGAGCAGTGAAGATTTGTTATGCAGGGTGTATAGATACTCAGTAACCATTTCAGAGCAGGGAGTCGTAGATCGTTATCAGTGTTGATAGATACTCATTACCAGTTATACAGAGGCATGAGATCGTTTATCAGTGTATAGATACTCAGTACCATTATACAGAGCAGGAGAGATCGTTATCAGGATGTATTACAATACTCAGTCACCGCTATACACAGAGCAGGGAGACGTGGTATCATTGTATAGATACTCAGTTACCGTTATAAAACAGAGCAAGGAGATCGTTATCATTGTATAGATACTCAGTTACCGCTATACAGAGCAGGGAGATCGTTATCGTGTATGGATGCTCGATACCGTTATACAGGCAGGGAGCATCGTTATAGTGTTTAGAGTACTCATTACCGTTATACAAGCAAAAGGAGGAAGACCGTTATCAGTGTATGAGTACTCAGTCGCTTATACAGAGCAGGAGACCGTTATCAGTGTATAGAACTACTCAGTAACCGCTATACAGAGCAGGAAGACCGTATCTCAGTGGATAGATACTAGATACCTGTTATACAGAGCGGACGATCGTGTATCATGACAGATAATAAGTACCGTGCTATCAGTAGCAGGAGATCTATCAGTGTATAGATACTAGTACCATAAACAGACAGAGGGGGAGATCGTTATCAGTTGTCATAGATACTCAGTACCGCACACAGAGCGGGGGAGGAGATCGTTATCCGTGTATCAAGTACTCAGTACCGCTACAAAAGCGAGGGGAGATCGTTATCCATGTAGATACTCAGTACCGTCTACACGAGCGGGGAGATCCGTTATCCGTGGATAGATACTCAGTACCGCTACACAACGGGGCGAGGAGATCGTTATCCGTGTATAGAACTCAGTTACGCTACACAGAGCGGGGAATCGTTATCCATGTATAGATTACTCAGTACCGCTAAAAACAAAGATCGGGGAGAGAGTTGATACCGTGTATAGATACTCAGTACCGATACACGAGCGGAGGGGAGGGAGATGTTATCATGTATAGATAATCAGTACCTGTTATACAAGCAGTGAGATTGTTATCAGTGTAATACTCAGTACATTATACAGAGCAGTGAGATCGTTATCAGTGTAAGATACTCAGTACCATTATACAGAGCATAAGTGAGAATCGTTATCAGTGTTAAATACTCAGTACCAGATACTACAGAGCAGGGAGACCGTTATCAGTGTATGATGCTCAGTACCGTATTATAAGAGCAAGGAGAGTCGTTATCAGTGTATAGATACTCAGTACCTTATGACAGAGCAGTGAGATTGTTATCAGTGATACTCAGTACCCATATACAGAGCAGTGAGATCGTTATCAGTGTATAGTATACTCAGTACCATTATACAGAGCAGTGAGATCGTTATTCACGTGTATAAATACTCCAGTACCGCTATACACAGAGCAGGGAGACCGTTATCAGTGTATAATACTCAGTACCGTTATACAGAGCAGGAGATCGTTATCAGTGTATAGATACTCAGTACCGCTATACAGAGCAGGAGACGTTATCAGTGTATAGATGCTCAGTACCGTTTATACAGAGTCAGTGGAGTATCGTATAGGTCTATAGATACTCAGTACCGTTTACATGAGCAGGAGACCGTTATCAGTGTATAGATACTCGTACCATGATACAAAGAAGGGGAGACCGTTATCAAGTATAGACAACTCAGTACCGCCTACTAACAGAGCAGGGAGACCGTTATCAGTGAATAGATACTCAGTACCAGTTATAAAATGAGCAGAGGAGACGTTATTCACGTGTATAGATACTAAGTTACCGAAACAAAACGGGGAAGATCTCGTTTAGGTTGTAATACGATCAAATAGTAATAACCGCTAGCACAGAGGCGGGGAGATCGTTATCCGTGTATAGATATCAGTTACCGAGCTACACAGAGCAGGAGATGTTATACGTGTATAGAGGACTCAGTACGCATACAGCAGGCGGGACCGTATCAGTAAGATATCAGTCCGCTACACAGAGCGGGGAGGGAGATCGTTATCACGGTTGATACTCAGTACCGCTACACAGAGCGGGGGATAGTTATCAGGGTAGATATCCGTACGTATACAGAGCAGGAGATGTTATCGTGGATACTCAGTACCATTATACAGAGCGTTGAGATCGTGTTATCAGTGTATAGAGACTCAGTACATTATACAGAGCAAGCAGTGAGATGTTATCAGTGTTAAAACCGTACGCATACACGAAGCAGGGAGTACGGTTATCAGGTGATAGATACTCAGTACCGTTATACAGGCAAGGAGATCGTATCAGTTGTTATAAGATACTCAGTACCGCTATACAGAGCAGGGAGATCGTTATCAAGTGTATTGAATCTCAGTACCGTTATACAGAGGCAGGGAGATCGTTATCAGTTATAGACTACTCAGTACCGTTATACAGAGCAGGGAAAGACGTTATCAGGTATAGATATCAGTACGCTATACAGAGCAGGAGAAGATCGTTTATCAGGTATAATATCAGTACTGTTTACAGAGCAGGAGATTGTTATCAGTGTATAGTACTCAGTACGTATTATAGAGCAGGAGAGACGTTATCAGTGATAGATAACTCAGTACATGTATACAGAGCAGAGGAGATCGTTATCAGTGTATAGATACTCAGTAACCGCTATACAGAGCGGGAGATCGTTATCAGTTGTATAGATCTCAGTAACGTTATAAAGAGCAGGGAGATCGTTACATTGTATAGATACTCAGTACGTTATACAGAGCAGGGAGATCGTATCAGTGGTATAGATACCAGTACCGTTATACAGAGCAGGGAAGACCGTTATCAGTGTTAGAGATACTCAGAGTACCATATACAGAGGCAGGAGATCCGTTATCAGTGTATGATACACTCGTACCGTATACAGAGCAGGGAGAACCGTTATCAGTGTATAGATACTCAGACCGTTTATACTGGCAGGAGAATCGCTTATCAGTGTGGTATAGATACTAAGTACGCATTAAACACTGAAGCGGGATGATGATTATCAGTGTATAGAGTACTCAGTACCGCTGGACATAGTAAGCAGGGAGAGTATCGTTACAGTTGTAGTTAGATACTCAGTACCGCTACACAGAGCGGGGAGATCGTTATCCAGTGATAGATACTTAGCAGTACTCGCTACGACAGAGCGGGTTGAGATGTTATCCGTGTATAGATACGTCAGATCCGGACCTACACGAGCGGGGAGGGAGATCGTATCCAGTTTAATATTCATGGGGGGTCTGGGTATCAGTTCACACAGGTTAGGCAGCCTCAAAGTTCAAAATAATGGTTTTGTTTATTTGCAACATAAATTTGAATCTGCAGCAAAACAGTCAAACAGGAAAAAAAGGAAATGCAGACTTCACCAGACAAATCAAATTTGCGTTCACTTGTAATCCAACACAAAGGAAAAAAGTCCAGCTTTCTCAGCCGCCCAAACTTTAAAGACTTTGCAAATAACAACAGTTCATTTACTGCAACCACCTCATGTTTTCTTTTGTTTCTTTTAGCAAGAAGTGTACTCCTTGTAACACTGGGAAATCCAGCCAGGAGCTCGATCACACAAACCCTCCAGCCTCCACAGCTCATCAGCAATACACCTTCTCAGGCACCACACTCCTCTTTCCCAGAGCTCCTTGAAGACATTCCTTCCTGCAGCCGGTTAACCACCAATGTACTGGCATTAAAAGGGAAACAGACCAAAATAGGATATGTATCTTCCATCCATGACCCATCCCTGGAGTCTTGTACACCGTGTAATAGATTACTCAGTACCGTACACAGAGCGGGAGAGATCGTTATCCTGTATAGATACTCAGTACCGCTACACAGAGCGGGGAGATCGTTATCCGTGTATAGATACTTCAGTACGCTACACAGAGCGGGGAGATGTTATCCGTGTATAGGATACTCAGTACCGGCTAACAGCGCGGGGAGATGTTATCAGTGTATAGATACTCAGTAACCGCTACACAAGAGCGGGGAGGATCATCGTTATCACGTGTATAGAATACTCAGAGTTACCGTTATACAGAAGCAGGGAGATCGTATCAGGTATATAGTACTCAGTACGTTATACAACAGGGAGACATTATCAAGTTATGGAACTAGTACGGATCTTACAGGCCAGCCGAGATCGTTATCATGTATAGATAAGTACCGTTATACAGGCAGGGAGAACGTTTCAGTGTAGTACCCTGTAGTGGATTCTATGGAGGAACTGTAAGATTATAGCCTTTATAATTTTACAGTTCCCAGGAGGAGAAGGAAACCAGAAGCCACAAAGGGTAGTGGTAATAATAAATAATGCACCCCAATTTAAATTAAGGGATATCGGAAGCACTTGGAGTTCCGTGCCCTGTAAAAAGGTACTCGGCCGTGTGGCCTTGTGCTTATATATGGGTCACTGAACTCCTCAGTGACTTCTAATATCCTTATAATTTTTTAGTTGGGGTGCATTATTCCACTATATAGATACTCATACCATTATACAGAGTAGGGAGATCGTTATCAGTGTATAGTATACTCAGTACGTTATAACAGAGCAAGGAGACCGTTATCATTGTATAGATACCCAGTACCGGTATACAGAGCAGGGAGACCGTTATCAGGTATAAGAACTCAGTACCGCTATCGAGCAGGGAGACCGTTATCAGTGTATAGATACTCAGTAACGCTATACAGAGCAGGGAGATAGTATCCAGTGTGTAGTACTCCAGTACCGTTATACATGAGCCGGGAGATCGTTATCATAGTGATAGATACTCAGTACCGTTATACAGAGCAGGGAGATCGTTATCAGTGATAGATACTCGTACTGTATACAGAGCAGGGAGATGTTATCAGTTGTAGATATCAGTTACTGTTATACAGAGCAGGGAGATTGTTATCCAGTGTATAGATACTCAGTACTGTTATACAGAGCAGGGAGATTGTTATCAGTGTATAGATACCTCAGTCCCGCTATACAGAGCAGGGAGATCGTTATCAGTGTATAGATACTCAGTACCGTTATACAAGAGCAGGGAGATCGCTATCAGTATAGATAGATACACATTACCATTATACAGAAGCAAGGAGATGTTATCAGTGTATAGATACTCAGTACCGTTATACAGAGCAGGGAGATCGTTATCAGTGTATAGATACTCAGTACCGCTACACAGAGCGGGGAGATCGTTATCCGTGTATAGATACTCAGTACCGCTACACAGAGCGGGGAGATCGTTATCAGTGTATAGATACTAGTCCGCTACACAGAGCGGGGAGATTGTTATCAGTGTATGATACTAGTAACCGCTACACAGAGCGGGGAGACTCGTTATCAGGATAGATACTCAGTAGTACACAGAGCGGGAGATAGTATCGTGTATAGATACTCAGTACGTTATACAGAGCAGGGGAGATCGTTATCAGTATATAGATACTCCAGTACCGTTATACAGAGCAGGGAGCAGTATCAGTGTATGGATACTCAGTACGGCTATACAGAGCAGCGAGATCGTTATCAGTGTATAGATACTAAGTACCGTTATACAGAGCAGGGAGATCGTTATCAGTGTATGTACCCCTGTAGTGGATTTCTATGGGAGGGAACTGTAAAGATTATAGCCTTTAATTTACAGTTCCAGGAGGAGAAGGAAACCAGAAGCCACAAAGGGGTAGGTAATAATAAAATGCACCCCAACTGTAAATTAAAGGGATACGGAAGTCACTTGGAGGCCGTGCCCGTAAAAAGGTTAGACTCGACCTGTGCTTGGCTTTATATCACTGAATCCTCAGTGACTTTAATATCCTTATAATTTTTAGTTGGGGTGCATTATCCACTATATAGATACTCAGTACACCTTATACAGAGTAGGGAGATCGTTATCAGTGTATAGATACTCAGTACCGTTATACAGAGCAAGGAGACCGTTATCATTGTATAGATAACAGTACCGTTATACAGAGCAGGGAGACCGTTATCAGTGTATAGATACTCAGTACCGCTATACAGAGCAGGGAGACCGTTATCAGTGTATAGATACTCAGTAACGCTATACAGAGCAGGGAGATAGTATCAGTGTGTAGATACTCAGTACCGTTATACAGAGCAGGGAGATCGTTATCAGTGTATAGATACTCAGTACCGTATAAGAGCAGGGAGATCGTTATCAGTGTATAGATACTCAGTACTGTTATACAGAGCAGGGAGATAGTTACAGTGTGTAGATACTCAGACTGTATACAGAGCAGGAGATTGTTTCAGTGTATAGATACTCAGTATGTATACAGAGCAGGGAGATTGTTATCAGTGTATAGATACTCAGTACGCTATACAGAGTCAGGGAGATCGTTATCAGTGTAGAGATACTCAGTACCGTATACAGAGCAGGGAGATCGCTATCAGTATATAGATACACAGTACCTTATACAGAGCAAGAGACTGTATCAGTGTATAGATACTCAGTACCGTTATAAGAGCAGGGAGATCGTTATCAGTGTATAGATACTCGTACCGTTTATACAGAGCAGGGAGATGTATCAGTGTATAGATACTCAGTACCGTTATACAGAGCAGGGAGATCGTTATCAGTGTTAGATATCGAGTACCATATACAGAGCAGGGGAGATCGTTATCAGTGTTAGATACTCAGTACCGTTATACAGAGCAGGGAGATCGTTATCAGTGTATAGATACCCAGTACCGTTATACAGAGCCGGAAGACCGTTATCAGGTATAGATACTCAGTACCATTATACAGAGCAGGGAGATCGTTATCAGTTTAAAGATACTCAGTACCGTATAACAGAGAGGGAGACCGTATCAGTGTATAGATACTCAGTACTGTTATACAGAGCAGGAGCGATCGTTATCAGGTAGAGATACTCAGTAACTGTTATACGAGCAGGAGATGTTACAGTGTATAGATACTCAGTACCGTTATACAGAGCAGGAAGACCGTTACAGGTATGATAATCTCGTACCATTATACAGAGCAGGGAGATCGTTATCAGTGTATAGATACTCAGTACCGTTATACTGAGCAGGGAGATCGTTATCATTGCATAGATACTCAGTACGTTATACAGAGCGGGAGACTGGTTATCAGTGTATAGATACTCAGTACCGTTGATACAGAGCAGGGAGATCGTATCAGTGTTTAGATACTCAAGTACCGTTATACAGAGCAGGAGATCGTTATCAGTGTATAGATACTCAGTACTGTTAACCGAGCAGGGAGACCCGTTTATCAGTGTTTTATTTTAGGGAATACTCAAAGTACTGTTCTACAAGAGCCGGGAGATCGTTATCAGTGTATAGATACTCAGTACCGTTATACAGAGCAGGGAGAAAAAGCTGTTCCTTTCCATAATACAGTGGGTGAGAGGCTTTTGAACACAACAGACTGACTTTGCTCTTGTGCCTTGTTTGGTAACTTCCTCCTAACAACAGTAGGCCAGGGACAGGGAGGGGAGGTCATAAGAGTTGTCTGTACCTTTATTTACTTTTGTGAACTGTCAGCATCTACAGCTCTCATCACATGTATTTCTCTGACTGCACATCCAACATCCCTTCATGCCCCATAAAATCTAACTGTTGGGGCAATTTACCTTGTGTTATCACCTGTTGGTTTGTTGACATTGAGGCTTCATATTTTCTGATTTTCCATCTTGTGACATCTCCAATTTCTTGGACCCAGTGACAGTTAAAGCATGTGTTCATAATAAACTATAATAGCCAATCAGCATTTTGCACTGATAGGTCAGCGGTGTAAGAGACTGTTGATCACCCTCTACTTCCAGGATACTGCACGTTCTTGGCTATCTTCCTATCTCTCTGGTAGGACCTTTAGAGATTCAATAAAAGTTCTTATCGTTAAAAATGGTGCTAATTTTGCCCTAATCGGATGTTAGCTTTCCAATGTTAAAGAAGATCTGATTGGTTGGGGAAAAATTTGCACCGTTTTTAACAATAAGAAGTTTTATTGAATCCCCCAGTTTTTGTGTTTTCCACTCTGGAATTAGCTCCACCCCTTGCCCCCTCCCTGTGGGGGTCCCGCAAGGCTCAGTACTTGGTCCTCTTCTTTTCTCCATCTACACCCATGGCCTTGGACAACTCATTAGTTCATTTGGATTCCAGTATCACCTGTATATGGACAATACCGAAATTTACATCTCTGCCCCGCATCTCCATACACTGACATCCCAGGTCCCCGATTGCCTTAGTGCCATCTCTGCCTTCATGTCCTTCCGCTTCCTCAAACTAAACATGGACAAGACTGAACTTGTCCTTGTCCCACCCTCACAATCTGTTCCCCTCCCTAGTCTCACTATTAATATTAACAACACCGATATCCCCATCTCCTCATGTCCACTGCCTGGGAATAACGCTAGATTCCGATCTTTCCTTTAAACCCCATGTCAACATGCTTACCAACTCCTGTCAGGACCAACTCAGAAACATCTACTGCATTCGTTCCTTCCTATCGAAAGAAGCTACAAAATTCCTAGTCAATGCCATAATCATATCCCGGCTAGACTATTGCAACACACTCCTGTGTGGTTTACCAAACAACCACCTGGCACCAACTCAATCCATCCTCAACTCTGCTGCCTGGCTCATTTATTTCTCTTCTCGATTCCCGTCACCCTATGCCTTACTGCCATTTCCTCTAGACTGTAAGCTCTTTGGGCAGGGTCCTCTTTCCTATTGTATCATAGTATTGCTGTAAGTAACTCATCACTCTGTGTACTTATATTATGTATTAACTGTGTATGTAATATGTATGACTTTGTATAATATGTATTACCCTGTATGTAATGTATGACTATATATATATATATATGATTGGATGCTGTTAAAACTAAAAAGGAGAGAGAACATATTTTCTCTGAAAACATCCACATCATTGTCTTCCTATCACTTTTCTCTGATAATTTAGTTGCCACAGACATCACTTGGGGACGCAGCGCTGTGCGATATTAGAATACAAAAAGTCGTACAAGGGAGACGCCAAATAAATACAGAAATGTCTAAATATTAAATACAAGTATGTGCATCATGAAATATACAAGTACATGTAACATAAGGAAAGTGGTCCCTGCCCCGTAGAGCTTACAATCTAATTAGGTGGATACATTTTGAACGTGGCTACAATGCCGAAATAAAGATGATTTGCTTTTAAGCACTGGTGTTTGCTTCATGAATCGGAACGTCGGTATGTGCTGATTTACTCTTATTGACTGATAACATACAGATACATAGGAAATGGTGGAAGTGCCATTGTAATAACCGGTGCATTGTAATCCGTTCTATGCTGTGCTGTGCTCAGAGAGATAGGATGAAAGGTTAGATCTAAACTGGTTTATTGGGGTTTCTTGATGAAGAGATAGAGGAATAGAATTCCATAGCATGGGAGTAACAAGACAGAAAGGTTTAAGGCGAGAGGAGGTAGTGTGAGTGGGGGGTCTGTATAAGAGACGGTTCTGTGATGAGCAGAAAGTACAGGCAGGGCCATGTCGGGACAGAAATAGAAGAAGGAGCAGCAGAGGGAAGGGATTTAAATGTTAAGAGAAGGATTTTGTGTTTAATGGGAAGCCAGGTAGATGTGTGCCACAGAGATTTTAATTTAATGACTGTTCATGCTTTGTTCCATCTCTATCTGCTACATCAACACAGAACCAAATGAGGCTCCATCCACTAGGAAATGGTAATTGTCACTGTATCCAGTCTCCACTCTCCGTGCTGAACACTGCAGACATACAGGGTTATTCAATAAAAGTTCTTATCGTTTAAAATGGTGCTAATTTTGCCCCAACCAATCAGATGTTAGCTTTCAAATGTTAAATAACATCTGATTGGTTGGGGCAAAATTAGCACCATTTTAAACGATAAGAAGTTTTATTGAATCTCCCTGATAGTCATTTCCATCTATATTCTTCCTATCCAACTACTTTCACATTCCTACATTAGACTTGCCATACCCAATTCCAGTGATGCCAATGTTATTCATTAACTAATAGGCAGTAAAACAATATGGCTACCACGTTTGCATGCCCTGCTATCTAATGTAAGGCCTGGTACACGTGGTAAACCAGGATCCAGGTAACGCCAATATTTTGGTCCATTGATGACCCACTGAAACATCTGTGATTTACCATCTTATCCAAATGCTTAAAGGAACTGTACACTGAATCCTCTAAATGGAGAAAGTATCCCGCCAAAAACAAGTAGCTATTGGTACATATAAATGTCAATTACAACCCAGTGTATAAGGATTTCCTAGAATGTGACAGTTAGATTAGACCTCGTAGTAATAGTAGAAACTAGAAAGAATACAAAGTCTATCATAGATCACTGTGTGCTATAGGATGTTTTTATACAAGAAAACAAATCCCCATTACAATCTGCCTAACCTTTTAAACACGTTAGAATATTATGTACATCTATAGAGAGTTGCCTAATCTGCCCTTAGTTTATTCATTGCCAGTGAAAGTGGATGATTACCTCTAGTAGGGCGGTATTGAAATATCGTCTTTTATCGGCTGAAAACCATCATCACCATCGAAAAAAATGCTTCCTACAAGTGGCAGTTTTACAGATCACTATAAGGTTAGTTATGGGATATAACCTATAATAAACCTTTCTATGAATGTCCCTTAGTACTATAGACTATAAAGCTGTTATGGTCTCCATTTTTAGTTTAAGTTCTCCTTTAAATAGTTCCCACTGGTAAATGGAAATTGAGTATAACACTGTAAAACAATGTTTCATGCTCACTATAATATTTATAATGTAATCTGGAGTGAGGCCATTTTTCCATATATCACCGTTCTCAGGCCCCTCCAGTAACAACCACTGTACCCAATTCCTACACTACAGGTGATTGCTATTTAGTCTTGCTCAGGTGCTGGTTTTACCGTTATGTTATTGGTGGAACATATCCACTGATAACCTGGGTCATATTTTGATTGGCTGAGTAGCACTTGGCAGACAGTCAGTCTGTGTTGAGAAGACATGGCATTTTGTTTCCCCAGAGCCCCACAGACCTTGTAAATAGTTTTCTAAATAGCACTGACTTGCTCTGGCTCATGCTGTGTGAATTTGTTAGGGTATTTGCTTGAGAATTTCAGGACAACTGGGTCCAAACGGGCAACTTTCTCACAGTCGAAGTATAATCAGGGAGATTCAATAAAAGTTCTTATCGTTTAAAATGGTGCTAATTTTGCCCCAACCAATCAGATCTTATTTAACATTTGAAAGCTAACATCTGATTGGTTGGGGCAAAAATTAGCACAATTTTAAACGATAAGAACTTTTATTGAATAACCCTGTAAGTCTTTATAGCACAGTGCGGACTCTCCCTCACATACCTTGTTCTGTGTCTACACATTTCCATATCAGTGTAACAGGATGAGAAATAGAAGTACAGTTCTTCACTGCAAAATTAATAAAGGGGATGATACTGCAAGAGACGAATAGTCCGCATTGCACTGTAAATGGGTTTCATTACAGCATTCATATAATAAACTAGTAATGGGGGCTTATTACAAAATATTAGACAAAACTACTTTCTCTCCTACTTCTTTTTAAGTTTCTTTATCCCTCCATAATGAAATTCTAGCTTTTTCCCAGGGTCCAATGGGGGTTTCTGGTGTCTGGATGGATCTGTCTGAGTCCAAAAATAACCTCTACATGGAAGAGACTTCTGGGTAGTTTCCATCTTACACAGGTGGCAAGGGAATTGGCTGAAACACAACCTCTGTTCGGAGTGTGTTCAGGCGTGAAAGGTCAGGTGACTTAGTCACACAATATGGCCTTATTGTACTTCCAGCGATTGGTCTGGGCCAATCAGCGGAACATGGAATGACTCACAGGAGAAATCATGACTGCGTGGAACATTGGGCTAACTTCTCATTGTGTTTTAACACTGCAGTACACTAAACTGTTAACCCAGCCTGAGAGAAGGTGGGATAGACATATAAACTAATATTTACTGCCAACCCCAGCCTGAGAGAAGGTGGGATAGACATATAACTTATTATTTTACTTTTTACTGGCCAACACCCCATCGCTAGAGAAGTGGGTAGACATATAAACTAATATTTACTGCCCCACCCCCTGGAGAAGGTGGGATAACCATAAACTATATTTACTGCTCCCCCAGCCGAGAGAAGGTGGATAGACATATAAACTATATTTACTGCCACCCCAGCCTGAGAGAAGGTGGGATAGACATATAAACTAATATTTACTGCCAACCCCAGCCTGAGAGAAGGTGGGATAGACATATAAACTAATATTTACTGTCAACCCCAGCCCTGAAAAAGTGGGGATAGACATATAAACATAATTTACTGCTACAACCCCAGCCGTGAAAAATTGGGATAGACAAATATAAACTAATATTACTGTCAACCCCCGCCCTGAGAGAAGTGGGATAACATATAAACTAATATTTACTGTCACCCCAGCCTGAAGAAGGGGATACAATATAAACAATATTATTACTGCAACCCCAGCCCTAAGAGAAGGTGGATAACATAATAACATATTTACTTACTGCAACCCCAGCCTGAAGAAGGTGGGATAGACATATAACTATATTTACTGTCAACCCCAGCTGAGAGAAGGGGGGATAGACATATAAAACTAATTTTTACTGTCCAACCCCAGCCTGAGAGAAGGTGGGATAGACAATAAACTAATATTACTGCAACCCCAGCCTGAGAAAAGGTGGATAACATTAAAACTAATATTTACTGCCAACCCACCCCAGAGAGAGGTGGATAAGACATATACTAATATTTACTGTCCACCCCAGCCTGAGAGAAGGTGGGATAACATATAAACTAATATTTACTGTCACCCCCACCCTGAGAAGAGGTGGGATAGACATATACTAATATTTTTACTGCCAACCCCAGCCTAGAAGAAGGTGGAATAGACATAAAAACTAATATTATTGCTAACCCCGCCTGAAGAAGGTGGGATGACATATAAACTAATATTTACTGTCCAACCCCAGCCTGGAGAGAGGTGGGATAGACTATAACTAATATTTACTGCAACCCCAGCCCTGAAGAGAAGGTGGGATAGACATATAAACTAATATTTACTGCTAACCCCAGCCGAGAGAGGTGGATGACTAATAAACTATATTTACGTCCAACCCCAGCCCTGAGAGAAGGTGGGATAGACATATAAACTTTTTTACTGTCAACCCACCCGAGAGAAGGTGGAGATAGACATATAAACTAATATTACTGCAACCCCCACCTAAACCTAAACTGCCAACCCCGCCTGAAGAAGGTGGGATAACATAAACTAATATTTACTTCCACCCCAGCGAAGAAGAAGGTGGGATAGACATATAAACTAATATTTACTCAACCCCAGCCTGAGAGAAGGTGGAGAGACATATCTCATATTTATTTCACAACCCCAGCCGAAAGAGGGGGATAGACTATAAACTAATATTTACTGCCCACCCACCCAGCTGAGAGAAGTGGGATAAGACATATAACTAATATCTCTGTCCAACCCCAGCCTGAGAGAAGTGGGGATAAGAAATAAACATATTTCTCTGCCAACCCACAGCCCTGAGAGAAGGTGGGATAGACTAATATAATATTTACTGCAACCCCAGCCTGAAAGAAGGTGGGATAGACATATAACAATATTATTTACTGTCCACACCCTGATAAGAAGGTGGGATAGACATATAAACTAATATTTACTGTCAACCCCAGCCCGAGAGAAGGTGGGTAGACTATAAACTAAATTTACTGCCAACCCCAGCCTGAGAGAAGGTGGGATAGACATATAAACTAATATTTACTGTCAACCCCAGCCTGAGAGAAGGTGGGATAGACATATAAACTAATATTTACTGCTAACCCCAGCCTGAGAGAAGGTGGGATAGACATATAAGCTAATATTTACTGCTAACCCCAGTCCAAGAGAAGGTGGGATAGACATATAAACTAATATTTACTGCCAACCCTGGATAAATGAACAGTTGGACAGTGTTGTGATGGGTAGGGATGATTGTATGGGTGCTGTGTTTAATAAATGATTGGAATGTATTGACTGTATTGTTGAATGTAGTTAAAAGGAGTTATCAGTGTTTTGTAAGTTGGGAATCTATTGGTAAAAATACAGTATTAGACAAAGGTTTTACTGTAGATCCACACTGAGAACTTGCCTAGGGCCCCAAGTTCTTAGGGGGGGCCCTTAAAGCATATGGTTATAATGGAAAAGGGTTGCAATCTGCCCCTTAAAGAGTATCTCCAGTGGTTAAAACCACTATTTGCTACCTTTGTTACTGGCTACTGAACGTTTTATTGAAGAACAGGAGGTAAGACACAGCTCCTTTGCCTCCCGTTCTTCAATAAAACTGAATAGAAAAAAAGGTGTTAAGCACTGAAGATACCCTTTAAAAGCATGTTTTGCCAAGGGGGTCCACAGACTTAAAACAGGCCCTGTGAAAGGTTGAACTAGATGGATGTTTGTCTTTATTTAACCCAGACTACTATGATACTATGACATTATCCTCTAGTACTTTCCTCACTTTTACTGAATGAATGAATATCCAGAGGAAGGGAAAAAGACAGGGGGGGATTCCTTCCTGATTCCAAATGGCAATCGAAAAATATCCCTGGAACTACAGTAAATGTACCAGTAATTCTCAATATTATATAGTATCCCTGTACCAACCAGAACTACAGTATATGTATTAATACCTGTAATTCTCAATATTATATAGTATCCCCGTACCAACCAGAACTACAGTATAGTAATTAATACCACAGTATTCTCAATATTATATAGAATCCCCTACCAACCAGAACTACAGTATATGTATTAATACCAGTAATTCTCCATATTATATAATATTCCTGCTACACCAGAACTACAGTATATGTATTAATACCAGTAATTCTCAATATTATATAGTATCCCGTACAACCAGAACTACAGTATATGTATTAATACCAGTAATTCTCAATATTATATAGTATCCCTGTACCAACCAGAACTACAGTATATGTATTATACCAGTAATTCTCAATATTATAGTATCCCTGTACCAACCAGAAATACAGTATATGTATTAAATACCAGTAATTCTCATATAGATAGTATCCGTACCAACCAGAACTACAGTATATGTAGTTAATACCAGTAATTTTAATATGATTATAGTATCCCCGTACCAACCGAACTACATATATGTATTAATACCAGTATTCTCAATATTATATAGTATCCCTGTACCAACCAGAACTACAGTATATGTATAATACAGTACTTCTCAAAAATATTATTAGTATCCCGTACCAACCAGAACTACCGTATATGTATTTTAATACCAGTAATTCTCAATATTATATTTAGTCCCCGTATCCAACCAGAACTACTAGATATTATGAATAACCAGTAATTCTCAATATTATATAGTATCCCTGTACCAACCAGAACTACAGTATATGTATTAATACCTGTAATTCTCAATATTATATAGTATCCCCGTACCAACCAGAACTACAGTATATGTAATTAATACCAGTAATTCTCAATATTATATAGAATCCCCGTACCAACCAGAACTACAATATATGTATTAATACCAGTAATTCTCAATATTATATAATATTCCTGTACCAACCAGAACTACAGTATATGTATTAATACCAGTAATTCTCAATATTATATAGTATCCCCGTACCAACCAGAACTACAGTATATGTATTAATACCATAACTCTTAATTATTTTAGTATCCCCGTACCACCAGAACTAACATATATGTATTAATACCAGTATTCTCTCAAATTATATAGTATCCCTGTACCAACCAGAACTACAGTATATGTATTAATACAGTATTCTCAATATTATATAGTATCCCCGTACCAACCAGAACTACAGTTATGTATTAATACCAGTAATTCTCATATTATATAGAATCCCCGTACACAACCAAACTACATATATGTATTAATACCACAGTAATTCTCAATATTATATAATATCCCCTGTACCAACAGAACTACAGTATATGTATTAATACCAGTAATTCTCAATATTATATAGTATCCCTGTACCAACCAGAACTACAGTACAGTATATTTTATACCAGTAATCTCAATATTATTAGTATCCCTGTACCAACCAGACTACATAGTATAATACCATAATTCTCAAAATTATAATGGTATACCCCGTACCAACCAGAACTACGTAATGTATTAAACCAGTAATTCTCAATATTATATAGTATCCCTGTACCAACCGAGAACTACAGTATATGTATAATACCAGTAATTCTTAATATTTATATAGTATCCCTGTACCAACCAGAACTACAGTATATGTATTAATACCAGTAATTCTCAATATTATATAGTTCCCTGTACCAACCAGAACTACAGTATATGTATTAAAACCAGTAATTCTCAATATTATATAGTATCCCTGTACCAACCAGAACTACAGTATATGTATAATACCAGTAATTCTAATATTTATAGTATCCCCGTACCAACCAGAACTACAGTATATGTATTAATACCAGTATTCTCAATTTTATATAGTATCCCTGTACCAACCAGAACTACAGTATATGTATTAATACAGTACTTTCTCAAATTATATAGTATCCCCGTACCACCAGAACTACAGTATATGTATTAATACCATAATTCTCAATATTATATAGTATCCCCGTACAACCAGAACTACAGTATATGTATTAATACCAGTAATTCTCAATATAATATAGTATCCCTGTACCAACAGAACTACTATATGTATTAATACCAGTAATTTCATATTATATAGTATCCCTGTACCAACCAGAACTACAGTATAATGTATTAATACCAGTATTCTCAATATTATATAGTATCCCTGTACCAACCAGAACTACAGTATATGTTTATACCATTATTCTCAAAATTATATACGGTAGTATCCCCGTACCAACCAGAAACACTATATGTATTAATACCAGTAATTCTCAATATTATATAGTATCCCTGTACCAACCAGAACTACAGTATATGTAGTAATACCAGTAATTCTTAATATTTTATAGTATCCCCGTACCAACCAGAACTACAATATATGTATTAATACCAGTAATTCTCAATATTATATAGTATCCCTGTACCAACCAAACTACAGTATATGTATAATAGCAAGTACTTCTCAAATTATATAGTATCCCCGTACCAACCAGAACTACAGTATATGTATTAATACCAGTAATTCTCAATATTATATAGTATCCCCGTACCAACCAGAACTACAGTATATGTATTAATACACATTAATTCTCAATATATAGTATCCCTGTACCAACCAAACTACAGTATATGTTATTAATACCAGTAATTCTCAATATTATATAGTATCCCTGTACCAACCAAACTACAGTACAGTATATGTTATAATACCAGTAATCTCAATTATATAGTATCCCTGTACACCCAGAACTACAGTATATGTATTATACCAGTAATTCTCAATATTATATACGGTAGTATCCCGTACCAACCAGAACTACAGTACAGTATATGTATTAATACCAGTAATTCTCAATAATATTTAGTTTTAAAAACGTATCCAGCCCACTTTTAAAGCTATGTACGCAAGAGACACACCTGCCTAATACCATTAGGAATGAGTCACACAGGGGAGGGTTAAATTAACTAACTTCCTATTTTATGGTTCTTCCTGTTAATGATTTTAATGTTTACATCGACCCAGACAAACAGAGCCACACAATATATTGTCCAGGCGCACTCTTAGGATTTGTCAAAATCTTCATCTTTATTTAACAACAAGTTATCGACATGTTTCTGCCCTCACTGGGGGCTGTCAAGGCTGTCAAGATGAAGATTTTGACAAATCCTAAGAGTGCGCCTGGGCACTTTCAGGGTTATTCAATAAAAGTTCTTATTGTTTAAAATTGTGCTAATTTTGCCCCAACCAATCAGATTTTATTTAACACCTGAAAGCTAACATCTGATTGGTTGGGGCAAAATTAGCACCATTTTAAACGATAAGAACTTTTATTGAATAACCCTGTTTATCTTTTATTATATATGATGTGGAGCAGCACCTAGGTGGTTGGTGTTTAGGAGTGCTATCCTCTACAGATCTCATATATATATAAAATAGATATATAATAGATAGATAGTAGATATATAGACAGACAGACAGATATACAGACAGACAAATAGTAGATATATAATAAATAGATGGTAGACAGATTGACAGATAATAGATAGTCAGATAGATAAATAGATATGGTAGATAATAGACAGACAGTAGATAGATTGATATATAATAGATAGACGATAGATATGTGGTAGATAGATTGATAGATAACAGATAGTAGATAGATAATAGATAGATGGTAGATAGATTGACAGATAACAGATATTAGATATATAGATAAAAGATAGATAGTAGATAGATGGTTGATAGATTGATACATAATAGATAATAAATAGTAGATAGTTTGATAGATAATAGATAGTAGATATATATATATATATATATATATATATATAGTAGATAGATAAATTGATAGATAGTAGATAGATAAATAGATAGATAGATGGGCATACAAAGAAATACACTGATTATTTATAAATAGTCAAGTAGTTAGGTGGATGGGTATAGATATATAGATAGATAGATAGATAGATAGATAGATAGATAGATACAGATGGATAAAAGAATAGATAGATATATAGACAGATCGACAGACAGATAAATAATAAATATATGGTAGATAGACTGATAGATAAAAGATAGATAGACAGAGATAGATAGTAGATAGATTATCAATAGATAGTAGATAGATAGACAGATGGACATACAAACAAATAGATAGATGATTTATAAACAGTTAAGTAGTAAGCTGGATTGGTGGATGGATATTGATAGATAGGTAGATACAGATGGATTAAAGGATAGATACATTGTAATTAGATAGATAGGCAGATGATAAAAAGATAGATATATAGGTAGCTGATAGATAATAATAGTTAAATGTATGGACAGATAGAAATATACATGATAGATAGATAGATAGATAGATAGATAGATAGATGATAAATAGATAGACTGACAGATAGATGATCGGCTTGTGACGGTTCTCATTAGATTATATAAGTTCTAGACAGCTGATAGATAATAGATGATAGATGGAAGACTGGTAATAGATATATAGATAAACAAATAGATAATAGCTAGATAATAGATAGACAGATCATAAATAATAGATATATACATAATAGATAAGCAAAAAGATAGCTAGATAATAGATAGACGATAGAGTATACAGATAGAAAGATAATAGATGATAGATAGATAATAGGTTTATAATTAATAGACGATAGGTAGATACATACATAGATAGATAAATAGATGATAGATAAAAAGATGATAGATAGATGATAGATAATATATATATGTCTGTCCTAAACAAGGCGATGAAGAGATAAAGACAGACTTACAGACACTTACCTGTGTTACATGCCACCCAAGAAGTTTGGCACCTGCCTCCTTGCCCGTGTCTAGGTGGTATTAGTCGATGTTTGAGGATTCTCCGTTGTGTGTGGCGGTTGAATTCAGGGAACGCTGATACAGTCCATGGGGCTAGTAAGGGAGGGTGGAGTTAGTCACAGACAGTGTGTAGGGGGGGGTATTTCCTTCTCTCCTTGGTCAGAGGAAGTGTGGAGCTGTAGATAAGGGACTGGGGTCTGGTCTGTCCAGACTGATAAGAATAAACTCACTTTTCCCTATGGTATCTAGACCCGGGGGATCTGCCGTGTACATGCTGGGAGTGTATATATGTATGTGATTTAGTACATGTGTGTATGTATGTTGGTCTGTGCATGAAGGTATATGTTGTGCAGGTATATCTATTTGTATATTCTATGCCCTAACAAAGTTGCTTCTTGTCGTAAAGGGTAATTACACTGGCAAATTAGTTTTTTTAAATTGCCCATTAGTGGAAAGTATAATTCAGCCCAACTATCACTGTACCATTTTTTTGTTGATCCCTATTTCATTAGATATCCAATCTGAAACATCTTACATTTCAGCCTTTCTGTAAGCAGTTTTGCTGTAGCTGGAATGGTTTGACAGTTGGTGTGCTGTATACTGTATGCAGTATTGACAGTTGGTATTGGGGGGGAAAACAGTCAGGTCAGTGGTCAGAGCCTGAGCAAAAAAAGTTCTTTATTGAAAGCATGCAGCATCACACACACCTCAGAGGTAGTGCTACTTACACGTGCTTATTTATAAATTAAGATGACCCAAAGTAATTTTTTTCAGTATACATACACTTTAAATGTGTCTTTCCTGGTATTGTACATACCTGCATCACAGTGGCAGCTCCCACACTATCACCCTTCAAGTATTTTACAGATTTATTTTTTTTTTATTTATTGGTCTTTGCTGATATTGCAGCACAATGGCAGCCCACTCATATTCACCTTGCTAAATCATGCTAAATCAGTAGCATGTGATCTGACTCTGATCACATGCTACTGCCTAAGGTTCTTGACACCTGAAACAACTTTTTAGTGTCGCCTATCGGCAGACGGGTTCGGCACATGAAGCGTGCATGGCTTTATAAGGCAACATAGGTGTGGCTTGTGGAGGTGGGTATGGTGGGCTAACTAACACTGGTGAACTGGAGGGCTGACTTTACACTGACTGGTGTACTGGAGGGCTGACTTAACACTGATTGGTAGACTGGAGGACTGACTTAACACTGATTGGTGCACTGGTGCTGAAATTCGGTATTGTAGGAAGCAGGATGTTTTTAACTGCCGCCTTTTAAGTTGCTTGCATGGGCGCGCCCAGAGCAAATGTTTCACATGGTGGCTCAGTGGTTAGCACTGATAACTTGCAGCGCTGAAGTCCTGAGTTTGATTCCACTCTTGGACACATCTGCAAGGAGTTTGTATGTTCTCCCCATGCTTGTGATGGTTTCCCCCACAATCATGAAGACATACTGATAGGTTGTATGTGTCAAATAAATGTGCTTAGATTGTAAGCTCTTTGGGACAGGGCCTGATGTGAATGTTTGTAATTGTAAAGCGCTTTGTTAGCACTAACAAAAAAACTGCTACACGTTTTGTTTTGCTCTCTAATAATCCAAAATCTCCTCTGTACCAGACGACAACCTGGCTCCCCATTAAACAGCGCATTGTATACAAAATCCTTCTCCTAACATTTAAATCCCTTCGCTCTGATGCTCCTCCTTATATTTCATCTCTAGTGTCCACATATGTTCCTGTCCGTACCCTCCGCTCATCACAGAACCAGCACCTGTACAGACCCCCCACTCGTACTGCTTCCTCTCGCCTTAAACCTTTCTCTCTTGTAGTTCCCATTTAATCTATTTATTAATGATTTGGAAGTGGGTATTGTCAGCAAGGTTTCTGTGTTTGCTGACGACACAAAACTTTGTCGACCATTAAAAACTTCAGAAGATGTGCAATCGTTGCAAGGGGATCTAGATAGATTATCACATTGGGCTGCTAAGTGGCAGATGAAATTCAATGTTGATAAATGTAAGGTGATGCATTTTGGACTTAAAAATACTTGTGCTACTTATACTATAAATGGCTCTGTGTTAAGTGAATCCCTGTTGGAAAGGGATCTTGGAGTTTTGGTGGATAACAAACTTAAAGGTAGCAAGCAGTGCCAGGCGGCAACAGCCAGAGCCAGCATGGTATTGTCTTGTATAAAGCGAGGTATGGATTCAAGGGAGGAAAATGTAATTCTCCCTGTTTACAAAGCATTGGTAAGGCCTCATTTGGAATATGCAGTGCAATTTTGGAATCCTGTGTACAAAAAGGACATCTTTGAAATGGAAAGGGTTCAGAGAAGGGCAACTAAATTAATAAGGGGATTGGGGGAGCTTGAATATGAAGAGAGACTGGAAAAGTTACAATTATGTACGCTGGAGAAAAGGCGCTTGCGTGGGGATATGATTACTGTGTATAAATACATTAACGGGCCATACAATAAACTATCTGGGGCATTGTTCACCAAGAGAACATGTCAAAGGACACGAGGACATCCCTTAAGACTTGAAGAAAAAAGGTTTAGGCTTCAAGCTCGGAAAGGGTTTTTCACTGTGAGAACGGTAAGGCTATGGAACTGTCTTCCAGTGGACATTGTAATGGCAGGTTCATTGGTCAATTAAAAAAAAAAACTGAATGAGTTTCTGCAAACAAGGAATGTTGCAAGTTACTGGTATTGATACATAAAGTAGAGTTGATCCAGGGAAATTTCCGATTGCCACTTGGAGTCAGGAAGGAATTTTTTCCCCTTCATAAATTTGGTGGGGGTTTTTTGCCTTCCTCTGGATCAACAGTTAGGCAGGAAATGAGGATATTGCTAGATGGGTTGGACTGGATGGACGTATGTCTTTATTCAACCTCAAATACTATACTATTTCCACTGGAATTCTATTCCCCTCTCTCTACGTCAAGAAACCTCAATTAGCTGGTTTAAATCTAGCCTATCTGGTAACCAGCACAGTATATGATATCTATATATCTATATATGATAAATCTACCCTTACATCCTACCTATCCGGTAACCAGCACAGTATATGATATCTATATATCTATATATGATACATTTACCCTTACATCCTACCTATCCGGTAACCAGCACAGTATATGATATCTATATATCTATATATGATAAATCTACCCTTACATCCTACCTATCCAGTAACCAGCACAGTATATGATATCTATATATCTATATATGATAAATCTAGCCTTGCATCCTACCTATCTGGTAACCAGCACAGTATATGGTATCTATATATCTATATATGATAAATCTACCCTTACATCCTACCTATCCGTAACCAGCACAGTATACGACTGTTTTATTTGCACTGCATACGTCTCACTCCAGCACTTATACCCATTTCATTGTATCTTTACGTTACCCTCCTAATTAGATTGTAAGCTCTACGGGGCAGGGACCTCCTTACCTCTTGTGGCAAGACTCTGGTACTTATATTTATTTATATAATTTATAGATTTATGTACTGAACTATTTATGTATTTGTTCCCTTTGTATGACGATTTTGTAATTTTTTATTGTACAGCGATGGGTCCCCAAGTGGCATAAGCCACAGATAGATAGATAAATAGATAGATAGATAGAAAGATAGACATATGACAGATAGATATATAGATAGACAGGTGACAGATAGATATAGATAGATAGTTAGATAGATAGATAGATAGAGAGACAGACAGATAGACAGATGACAGATATATAGATATAGATAGATATAGCGATAGATACATATATGCTTGTGAAGTTTCTCATTAGATTAGATTAGCAATAGATAGATAGATAGATAGATAGATAGATAGATAGATAGATAGATGATAGATAGATAGATAGATAGATAGATAGATAGAGATAAAAGATAGATAGGCAGATGATAGATAGAGATAGATAGATAGACTGAGTGCCCACAAAAAATTTAATCTGGATGACACAGACATAAGAGAAAACAGACTGTGCCAGCACTGTGACCAGGGAATCTTAGAAGATGAGTTTTACTTCCTTCTATACTGCCCCAAATACAAAGCAATACGGGACCCGCATTTCAGATGCTGTCGGACTTCAACTGCTTAGATGGAGAAAGAAAACTCTATATCCTGCGGGGAGAGGATGAAGCCATAGTAAATATTGGGGTACACTATGTAACGGCATGTCACAGACTGAGAGGGCCATAAATGCCCAGTTATCCCTTAATTATTCCCCAACCATTATATCCCCCTTGTAGTACTGTCCATATGTTACTTATTGATTGATACCCTTTACCCCCCTATATCTCCCATACTAACTTACTTTATATTATGTTTTTCAGTGTCAATATGTAAATTGAACCTTCCAATAAAGCTCTTTTTGATTTGATTAATAGATAGATGAAAGAAAGAAAGAAAGATATTAATGGAAAAATAGATAAATAGAAAATAGATAGATAGTAGATAGACAGTCAGACAGACAGATAGATAGAAAATAGACAGATGGACGGAAAGACAGATACAAATACATAAATGATTTATAACTAGTTAGGTGGATTGATGGTAAATACGTGCATCACAGTGGCAGCTCCCACTCTATCACCTTTCAAGTATTTTACAAATTTGTTTCTTGTCATTTATTGGTCTTTGCTGATATTGCAGCACAATGGCAGCCCACTCATATTCACCTTGCTAAATCACACCTAGGGAATCTTGCTCCGAGTGCAGCACAGTGGCAGCTCCCACACTTGCACCTTGAAACTATTCTAGTCCTCGTTTTAATTTTAAAAAAAGTTAAACGTCCCAAGCATTGAAATTGGATCTCACACTGATAAAATCCATATTCCCATATCGCTCCCATTATATGATTGGTCAGTTTGCATGACTATGATCACATGCTACTGCTTATTACTAAAAGTCAAGAAGGTTTGTGAGAAGGCAAACTACAACTCCAGGCTGTGTATCCCCTGCAGTAAAAGTGCCAGGCCGTGTATCCCCAGTCCCCTGCAGTAAAAGCGCCAGGCCGTGTATCCCCAGTCCCCTGCAGTAAAAGTGTCCGGCCGTGTATCCCCAGTCCCCTACAGTAAAAGTGCCAGGCCGTGTATCCCCAGTCCCCTGCAGTAAAAGTGCCAGGCCGTGTATCCCCAGTCCCCTGCAGTAAAAGCGCCAGGCCGTGTATCCCCAGTCCCCTGCAGTAAAAGTGTCCGGCCGTGTATCCCCAGTCCCCTGCAATACAAAGTGCAGCTGTGTATCCCCAGTTCCCCTACAGTAAGTGCCAGGCTGTGTATCCCCAGTCCCCTACAGTAAAAGTGCCAGGCTGTGTATCCCCAGTCCCCCCGCAGTAAAGTGCCAGGCTTGTATCCCGTCCCCTCATAATGCCAGGCTGTGTATCCCCAGTCCCCTGCAGTAAAAGTGCCAGCTGTTATCCCCTCAGTAAATGCCAGGCTGTGTATCCCCAGTCCCCTACAGTAAAAGTGCCAGGCTGTGTATCCCCAGTCCCCTACAGTAAAAGTGCCAGCCGTGATCCCCAGTCCCCTCAGTAAAAGTGCCAGGCCGTGTATCCCCAGTCCCCTCAGTAAAAGTGCCAGCCGTGTATCCCCAGTCCCCTACAGTAAAAGTGCCAGGCTGTGTATCCCCAGTCCCCTACAGTAAAAGTGCCAGGCTGTGTCCCCAGTCCCCTACAGTAAAGATGCCAGGCTGTGTATCCCCAGTCCCCTGCAGTAAAGTGCCAGGCTGGTATCCCCAGTCCCCTACAGTAAAAGTGCCAGGCTGTGTATCCCAGATCCCCTACAGTAAAAGTGCCAGGCTGTGTATCCCCATCCCCTGCAGTAAAAGTGCCAGGCTGTGTATCCCCCCCCCAGTAAAAGTGCCAGGCTGTGTATCCCCAGTCCCCTGCCAGTAAAAGTGCCGGCTGTGTATCCCCATCAGTAAAAATGCCAGGCCGTGTATCCCCGTCCCCGCAGTAAAAGTGTCAGGCTGTGTATCCCCAGTCCCCTACAGTAAAGTGCCAGGCCGTGTATCCCCAGTCCCCTACAGTAAAAGTGCCAGGCCTGTGTATCCCCAGTCCCCTACAGTAAAAGTGCCAGGCCGTGTGTATCCCCATGTCCCCTACAGTAAAGTGCCAGGCCGTGTATCCCCAGTCCCCTGCAGTAAAGTGCCAGGCGTGTTCCACCAGTCCCCTGCAGTAAAAGTGCCAGGCCGTGTATCCCCAGTCCCCTGCAGTAAAAGTGCCAGGCCGTGTATCCCCAGTCCCCTACAGTAAAAGTGCCAGGCTGTGTATCCCCAGTCCCCTACAGTAAAAGTGTCAGGCTGTGTATCCCCAGTCCCCTACAGTAAAAGTGTCAGGCTGTGTATCCCCAGTCCCCTACAGTAAAAGTGCCAGGCCGTGTATCCCCAGTCCCCTGCAGTAAAAGTGCCAGGCTGTTATCCCCAGTCCCCTGCAGTAAAGTGCCAGGCTTTGTATCCCCCCCCAGTCCCCTTCCCGTCCCCTGCAGTAAAAGTGCCAGGCTGTGTATCCCCAGTCCCCTGCAGTAAAAGTGCCAGGCTGTGTATCCCCAGTCCCTCAGTAAAGTGTCAGGCTGTGTATCCCCAGTCCCCTGCAGTAAAAGTGCCAGGCTGTGTATCCCCTGCAGTAAAAGTGCCAGGCTGTGTATCCCCAGTCCCCTGCAGTAAAGTGCCAGGCCGTGTATCCGCAGCTCCCCTACATAAAAGTGCCAGGCCTTATCCCCAATCCCCTACAGTAAAAGTGCCAGGCTGTGTATCCCAGTCCCCTGCAGTAAAGTGCCAGGCCGTGTATCCCCAGTCCCCTACAGTAAAATGCCAGGCTGTGTATCCCCAGTCCCCTGCATAAAAGTGCCAGGCCGTGTATCCCCAGTCCCACAGTAAAAGTGCCAGGCGTTTATCCCCAGTCCCCTACAGTAAAAGTGTCAGGCTGTGTATCCCCAGTCCCCTACAGTAAAAGTGCCAGGCTGTGTATCCCCCTCCCCTACAGTAAAGTGCCAGGCTGTGTCCCCAGTCCCTACAGTAAAAGTGTCAGGCTGTGTATCCCGTCCCCTACATAAAAGTGCCAGGCTGTGTATCCCCAGTCCCCTACAGTAAAGTGCCAGGCCTGTATCCCCATCCCCTGAGTAAAAGTGCCAGGCCGTGTATCCCCAGTCCCCTATCATTAAAGTGCCAGGCCGTGTATCCCCAGTCCCCTACAGTAAAGTGCCAGCCGTGTATCCCCAGTCCCCTACAGTAAAAGTGCAGGCCGTGTATCCCATCCCCTGCAGTAAAAGTGCCAGGCTGTGTATCCCCAGTCCCCTACAGTAAAGTGCCAGGCTGTGTATCCCCAGCCCCTACAGTAAAAGTGCCAGGCTGTGTATCCCCAGCCCCCTGCAGTAAAAGTGCCAGGCTGTGTATCCCCTCCAGTAAAGTGCCAGGCCTGTATCCCAGTCCCCATAAAAGTCAGGCTCCTGTTATCCCCAGTCCCCTACAGTAAAAGTGCCAGGCCGTGTATCCCCAGTCCCCTACAGTAAAAGTGCCAGGCTGTGTATCCCCAGTCCCCTACAGTAAAAGTGCCAGGCTGTGTATCCCCAGTCCCCTACAGTAAAAGTGCCAGGCCGTGTATCCCCAGTCCCCTGCAGTAAAAGTGCCAGGCCGTGTATCCCCAGTCCCCTACAGTACAAAGTCCAGGCCGTGTATCCCCAGTCCCCGCAGTAAAGTGCCAGGCGTGTATCCCCATCCCCTGCAGTAAAAGTGCAGAGCTGTGTATCCCCAGTCCCCTGCATTAAAAGTGCCAGGCTGTGTATCCCCCGTCCCCTACAGTAAAAGTGTCCAGGCCTGTATCCCCATCCCCTACATAAAAGTGCCAGGCCGTGTATCCCCAGTCCCCTACGTAAAAGTGCCAGGCTGTGTATCCCCAGTCCCCTGCAGTAAAAGTGCCAGGCCGTGTATCCCCAGTCCCCTGCAGTAAAAGTGCCAGGCCGTGTATCCCCAGTCCCTGTAGTAAAAGTGCCAGGCCGTGTATCCCCAGTCCCCTGCAGTAAAAGTGCCAGGCGTGTATCCCCAGTCCCCTGCAGTAAAAGTGCCAGGCTGTGTATCCCCAGTCCCCTACAGTAAAAGTGCCAGGCTGTGTATCCCCAGTCCCCTACAGTAAAAGTGCCAGGCTGTGTATCCCCAGTCCCCTACAGTAAAAGTGCCAGGCGTGTATCCCCAGTCCCCTAAGTAAAAGTGCCAGGCTTGTATCCCAGTCCCCTACAGAAAAGTGCCAGCTGTGTATCCCCAGTCCCCTACAGTAAAAGTGTCAGGCTGTGTATCCCCATCCCCTACAGTAAAAGTGCCAGGCTGTGTATCCCCATTCCCTACAGTAAAAGTGCCAGGCTGTGTATCCCCAGTCCCCTACAGTAAAAGTGCCAGCTGTGTATCCCCATCCCCTACAGTAAAGTGCCAGCTGTGTATCCCCAGTCCCCTACAGTAAAAGGGCCAGGCTGTGTATCCCCATCCCCTACATTAAAGTGCCAGCCTGTGTATCCCCAGTCCCCTACGTAAAGTGCCAGGCTGTGTATCCCCAGTCCCCTACAGTAAAAGTGTCAGGCGTGTATCCCCAGTCCCCTACAGTAAAAGTGCAGGCCGTGTATCCCCAGTCCCCTGCAGTAAAATTGCCAGCGCCGTGTATCCCCAGTCCCCTGCAGTAAAAGTGCAGGCCGTGTATCCCCAGTCCCCTGCAGTAAAAGTGCCAGCGTGTATCCCCAGTCCCCTGCAGTAAAGTGCCAGGCCGTGTATCCCCAGTCCCCTGCAGTAAAAGTGCCAGGCTGTGTATCCCCAGTCCCCTACAGTAAAGTGCCAGCCTGTATCCCATCCCCTGCAGTAAAATGCAGCCGTGTATCCCCAGTCCCCCAGTAAAGTGCCAGGCCGTGTATCCCCAGTCCCCTCAGTAAAAGTGCCAGGCCGTGTACCCCATCCCCTCAGTAAAAGTGCCAGCCGTGTATCCCCAGTCCCCTACAGTAAAAGTCCCAGGCCGTGTATCCCCAGTTCCCCTACAGTAAAAGTGCCAGGCCGTGTATCCCCATCCCAGCAGTAAAAGTGCCAGGCCGTGTATCCCCAGTCCCCTGCATATAAAGTGCAGCTGTTTATCCCCAGTCCCCACAGTAAAAGTGCCAGGCGTGTATCCCCATCCCCTACAGTTAAAGTGCCAGCCGTGTATCCCCAGTCCCCTACAGTAAAAGTGCCAGGCCGTGTATCCCCAGTCCTCCACAGTAAAAGTGCCAGGCCGTGTACCCCCAGTCCCCTCAGTAAAAGTGCCAGGCCGTGTATCCCTATCCCCTGCAGTAAAAGTGCCAGGCGTTACCCCAGTCCCCTGCAGTAAAAGTGCCAGGCCGTTTATCCCCAGTCCCCTGCAGTTAAAAGTGTCACGTGTATCCCCAGTCCCCTACAGTAATCCAGGCTGTGTATCCCCAGTCCCTACAGTAAAATGTCAGGCTGTGTATCCCCAGTCCCCTACAGTAAAAGTGCCAGGCCGTGTATCCCCAGTCCCCTACAGTAAAAGTGCCAGGCCGTGTATCCCCAGTCCCTGCAGTAAAGTGCCAGGTCGTGTATCCCCAGTCCCCGCAGTAAAAGTGCCGGCTGTGTATCCCCAGTCCCCTACAGTAAAAGTGTCAGGCTGTGTATCCCCAGTCCCCTGCAGTAAAAGTGCCAGGCTGTGTATCCCCTACAGTAAAAGTGCCAGGCCGTGTATCCCCAGTCCCCTGCAGTAAAAGTGCCAGGCCGTGTATCCCCAGTCCCCTACAGTAAAGTGCCAGGCCGTGTATCCCCAGTCCCCTACAGTAAAAGTGCCAGGCCGTGTATCCCCAGTCCCCTGTAGTAAAAGTGCCAGGCCGTGTATCCCCAGTCCCCTGCAGTAAAAGTGCCAGGCCGTGTATCCCCAGTCCCCTGCAGTAAAAGTGCCAGGCGTGTATCCCCAGTCCCCTAAGTAAAAGTGCCAGGCTGTGTATCCCCAGTCCCCTACAGTAAAAGTGCCAGGCTGTGTATCCAGTCCCCCTAAAGTAAAAGTGCCAGGCTGTGTATCCCCAGTCCCCTACAGTAAAAGTGAGGCTGTGTATCCCCAGTCCCCTACATAAAAGTGCCGGCTGTGTATCCCCAGTCCCCTACATAAAGTGCCAGGCTGTGTATCCCATCCCCTACAGTAAAGTGCCAGCTGTGTATCCCCAGTCCCCTACAGTAAAAGTGCCAGGCTGTGTATCCCCATCCCCTACATTAAAGAGGCCAGCTGTGTACCCCAGTCCCCTACAGTAAAAGTGCCAGGCTGTATCCCCAGTCCCCTACAGTAAAAGTGCAGGCTGTGTATCCCCAGTCCCCTACAGTAAAAGTGCAGGCCGTGTATCCCCAGTCCCCTGCGTAAAGTGCCAGGCCGTGTATCCCCAGTCCCCTGCAGTAAAAGTGCAGGCCTGTATCCCCAGTCCCCTGCAGTAAAAGTGCCAGGCCGTGTATCCCCAGTCCCCTGCAGTAAAAGTGCCAGGCCGTGTATCCCGCATCCCCTGCAGTAAAAGTGCCAGGCTGTGTATCCCGTCCCCTACAGTAAAGTGCCAGCTGTGTATCCCCGTCCCCTACAGTAAAAGTGCCAGGCGTGGTATCCCCAGTCCCCTACAGTAAAAGTGCCAGGCTGTGTATCCCGTCCCCTACAGTAAAAGTGCCAGGCTGTGTATCCCCAGTCCCCTACAGTAAAAAGTGCCAGGTCGTGTATCCCCAGTCCCCGACAGTAAAAGTGCCAGGCCGGTATCCCCAGTCCCCTCAGTAAAAGTGCCAGGCCGTGTATCCCCAGTCCCCTCAGTAAAAGTGCAGGCTGTGTATCCCACGTCCCCTACAGTAAAAGTGCCAGGCGTGTATCCCCAGTCCCCTACGTAAAAGTGCCAGGCTGTGTATCCCCAGTCCCCTACAGTAAAAGTGCCAGGCCGTGTATCCCCAGTCCCCTACAGTAAAGTGCAGGCGTGTATCCCCAGTCCCCTGCAGTAAAGTGCCAGGCGTGTATCCCCAGTCCCTGCAGTAAAAGTGCCAGGCTGTATCCCCAGTCCCCTACAGTAAAAGTGCCAGGCGTGGTATCCCCAGTCCCCTGCAGTAAAAGTGCCAGGCTGTGTATCCCCTACATAAAAGTGCCAGGCCGTGTATCCCCAGTCCCCTGCAGTAAAAGTGCCAGGCCGTGTATCCCCAGTCCCCTACAGTAAAAGTGCCAGGCCGTGTATCCCCAGTCCCCTACAGTAAAAGTGCCAGGCTGTGTATCCCCAGTCCACTGCAGTAAAAGTGCCAGGCCGTGTATCCCCGTCCCCTGCAGTAAAAGTGCCAGGCCGTGTATCCCCAGTCCCCTGCTAAAAGTGCCGGCGTGTATCCCCAGTCCCCTGCAGTAAAAGTGCCAGCCGTGTATCCCCAGTCCCCTACAGTAAAAGTGCCAGGCTGTGTATCCCCAGTCCCCTAAGTAAAAGTGCCAGGCTGTGTATCCCCAGTCCCCTGCAGTAAAAGTGCCAGGCCGTGTATCCCCAGTCCCCTACAGTAAAAGTGCCAGGCTGTGTATCCCCAGTCCCCTACAGTAAAAGTGCCAGGCTGTGTATCCCCAGTCCCCTACAGTAAAAGTGCCAGGCTGTGTATCCCCAGTCCCCTACAGTAAAAGTGCCAGGCTGTGTATCCCCAGTCCCCGACAGTAAAAGTGCCAGGCTGTATCCCCAGTCCCCTACAGTAAAAGTGCCAGGCTGTGTATCCCCAGTCCCCTACAGTAAAAGTCAGGCTGGTCCCCGTCCCCTACAGTAAAAGTGCCAGGCCGGGTATCCCCGTCCCCTACAGTAAAAGTGCCAGGCCGTGTTCCCCAGTCCCCTGCAGTAAAAGTGCCAGGCGTGTATCCCAGTCCCCTGCAGTAAAAGTGCAGGCTTGTATCCCCAGTCCCCTGTAAAGTGTCAGGCTGTGTATCCCCAGTCCCCTGCAGTAAAAGTGCCAGGCCGTGTATCCCCATCCCCTGCATAAAAGTGCCAGGCTGTTACCCCAGTCCCCTACAGTAAAAGTGCCAGGCCGTGTATCCCCAGTCCCCTACAGTAAAAGTGCCAGGCTGTGTATCCCCAGTCCCCTCAGTAAAGTGCCAGCCGTGTTCTCCCAGTCCCTACAGTAAAAGTGCCAGGCTGTGTATCCCCAGTCCCCTACAGTAAAAGTGCCAGGCTGTGTATCCCCATCCCCTACAGTAAAAGTGCCAGGCTGTGTATCCCCCCCCTCAGTAAAGTGCAGGCCGTGTATCCCCAGTCCCCTCAGTAAAAGTGCAGGCTGTGTATCCCCAGTCCCCTACAGTAAAGTGCCAGGCTGTGTATCCCCAGTCCCCTACAGTAAAAGTGCCAGGCTGTGTATCCCCAGTCCCCTGCAGTAAAAGTGCCAGGCTGTGTATCCCCAGTCCCCTACAGTAAAAGTGCCAGGCTGTGTATCCCCAGTCCCCTACAGTAAAAGTGCCAGGCTGTGTATCCCGTCCCCTACAGTAAAAGTGCCAGGTGTGTATCCCCAGTCCCCACAGTAAAAGTGCCAGGCTGTGTATCCCCAGTCCCCTGCAGTAAAAGTGCCAGGCTGTGTATCCCCAGTCCCCTGCAGTAAAAGTGCAGGCGGTATCCCCATCCCCTACAGTAAAATGCCAGGCTGTGTATCCCGTCCCCTACAGTAAAAGTGCCGGCTGTGTCACCCAGTCCCTACAGTAAAGTGCCAGCTGTATCCCCAGTCCCCTGCAGTAAAAGTGCCAGGCTGTGTATCCCCAGTCCCCTCAGTAAAAGTGCCAGGCTGTGTATCCCCAGTCCCCTGCAGTAAAAGTGCCAGCGTGTATCCCCAGTCCCTACGTGTAAAAGTGCCAGGCTGTGTATCCCAGTCCCCTACAGTAAAAGTGCCAGGCTGTGTATCCCCAGTCCCCTCAGTAAAAGTGCCAGGCCGTGTATCCCCAGTCCCCTGTAGTAAAAGTGCCAGGCCGTGTATCCCCAGTCCCCGCAGTAAAAGTGCAGGCCGTGTATCCCCTGTCCCCTACAGTAAAAGTGCCAGGCTGTGTATCCCCAGTCCCCTACAGTAAGTGCCAGGCTGTGTAATCCCCTACAGTAAAAGTGCCAGGCTGTGTATCCCAGTCCCCTACAAAAAGTGCCAGGCTGTGTATCCCCGTCCCCTACAGTAAAAGTGCCAGGCGTGTGTATCCCCAGTCCCCTGCAGTAAAAGTGCCAGGCCGTGTATCCCCAGTCCCCTGCAGTAAAAGTGCCAGGCGTGTATCCCCAGTCCCCTGCAGTAAAGTGCCAGGCCGTGTATCCCCAGTCCCCTACAGTAAAAGGTCAGGCGTGTATCCCCAGTCCCCTACAGTAAAAGTGCCAGGCTGTGTATCCCTGTCCCCTACAGTAAAAGTGCCAGGCTGTGTATCCCTGTCCCCTACAGTAAAAGTGCCAGGCTGTTATACCCCAGTCCCCTACAGTAAAGTGCCAGGCTGTGTATCCCCAGTCCCCTGCAGTAAAAGTGCCAGGCTGTGTATCCCCAGTCCCCTACAGTAAAAGTGCCAGGCTGTGTATCCCCTACAGTAAAAGTGCCAGGCTGTGTATCCCCAGTCCCCTACAGTAAAAGTGCCAGGCTGTGTATCCCCAGTCCCCTGCAGTAAAAGTGCCAGGCTGTGTACCCCAGTTCCCCTACAGTAAAAGTGCCAGCTGTGATATCCCCTACAGTAAAAGTCAGGCTGTGTATCCCCAGCCCCTGCAGTAAAAGTGCCAGGCTGTGTATCCCCAGTCCCCTGCAGTAAAAGTGCCAGGCTGTGTATCCCCAGTCCCCCAGTAAAAGTGCAGGCTGTGATCCCCAGTCCCCTGCAGTAAAGTGCCAGGCCGTGTATCCCCAGTCCCCTGCGTAAAAGTGCCAGGCTGTGTATCCCAGTCCCCTACAGTAAAAGTGCCAGGCTGTGTATCCCCAGTCCCCTGCATAAAGTTGCCAGGCTGTGTATCCCCAGTCCCCTGCAGTAAAAGTGCAGGCTGTGTATCCCCAGTCCCCTCAGTAAAGTGCCAGGCGTGTATCCCCAGTCCCCTGCAGTAAAAGTGCCAGGCCGTGTATCCCCAGTCCCCTACAGTAAAAGTGCCAGGCTGTGTATCCCCAGTCCCCTACAGTAAAAGTGCCAGGCTGTGTATCCCCTACAGTAAAAGTGCCAGGCTGTGTATCCCCAGTCCCCTACAGTAAAAGTGCCAGGCTGTGTATCCCCTCCCTGTAAAAGTGCCAGGTCTGTGTATCCCCAGTCCCCTACAGTAAAAAGTGCCAGGCGTTGATCCCCAGTCCCCTACAGTAAAAGTGCCAGGCTGTGTATCCCCAGTCCCCTAGTAAAAGTGCCAGGCGTGTATCCCAGTCCCCTGCAGTAAAAGTGCCAGGCTGTGTATCCCCAGTCCCCTGACAGTAAAAGTGCAGGCTGTGATCCCCAGTCCCCTCAGTAAAAGTGCCAGGCGTGTATCCCCAGTCCCCTACAGTAAAAGTGCCAGGCTGTGTATCCCCATCCCCTGCAGTAAAAGTGCCAGCTGTGTATCCCCAGTCCCCTGCAGTAAGTGCAGTGTATCCCCGTCCCCTACAGTAAAAGTGCCAGGCTGTGTATCCCCAGTCCCCTACAGTAAAGTGCCAGGCTGTGTATCCCCAGTCCCCTGCAGTAAAAGTGCCAGGCTGTGTATCCCCAGTCCCCTGCGTAAAAGTGCCAGGCTGGTATCCCCAGTCCCCTACAGTAAAAGTGCAGCCGTGTATCCCCATCCCCTACAGTAAAAGTGCCAGGCTGCGTTCCCCAGTCCCCTGCAGTAAAGTGCCAGGCGTGTTATCCCCAGTCCCCTGCAGTAAAAGTGCCAGGCTGGTATCCCCAGTCCCCTGCAGTAAAAGTGCCAGGCTGTGTATCCCAGTCCCCTACAGTAAAATGCCAGGCGTGTACCCCAGTCCCCGCAGTAAAATGCCAGGCTGTTATCCCCAGTCCCCTACAGTAAAAGTGCCAGGCTGTGTATCCCCAGTCCCCTGCAGTAAAAGTGCCAGGCTGTGTATCCCCAGTCCCCTGCAGTAAAAGTGTCAGGCTGTGTACCCCAGTCCCCTGCAGTAAAGTGCCAGGCCGTGTATCCCCAGTCCCCTCAGTAAAGTGCCAGGTGTGATCCCCATCCCACAGTAAAGTGCCAGGCTGTGTATCCCCAGTCCCCTACAGTAAAAGTGCCAGGCTGTGTATCCCCAGTCCCCTACAGTAAAGTTGCCAGGCTGTGTATCCCCAGTCCCCTACAGTAAAAGTGCCAGTCTGTGTATCCCCTACAGTAAAGTGCCAGGCTGTGTATCCCCATCCCCTACAGTAAAAGTGCCAGGCTGTGATCCCCTACAGTAAAAGTGCCAGGCTGTGTATCCCATCCCCTACAGTAAAAGTGCCAGGCTGTGTATCCCCTACCCAGTAAAAGTGCCAGGCTGTATCCCCAGTCCCCTACAGTAAAAGTGCCAGGCCGTGTATCCCCAGTCCCCACAGTAAAGTGCCAGGTGTATCCCCAGTCCCCTACAGTAAGTGCCAGGCTGTGTATCCCATTCCCCTGCATAAAAGTGCCAGGCTGTGTATCCCCAGTCCCCTACAGTAAAAGTGCCAGGCCGTGTATCCCCAGTCCCCTGCAGTAAAAGTGCCAGGCCGTGTATCCCCAGTCCCCTACAGTAAAAGTGCCAGGCTGTGTATCCCCAGTCCCCTGCAGTAAAGTCCAGGCGGTGTATCCCCATCCCCTGCAGTAAAAGTAGGCCGTGTATCCCCCTCCCCTACAGTAAAATGCCAGGCTGTGTATCCCCAGTCCCCTACAGTAAATGTGCCAGGCTGTGTATCCCCAGTCCCCTGCAAAAAGTGCCAGCTGTGTATCCCCATCCCCTCATTAAAAGTGCCAGGCGTGTATCCCCAGTCCCCTACAGTAAAAGTGCCAGGCCGTGTATCCCCAGTCCCCTACAGTAAAAGTGCCAGGCTGTGTATCCCCAGTCCCCTACAGTAAAAGTGCAGGCTGTGTATCCCATCCCCTACAAAGTGCCAGGCGTGTATCCCCAGTCCCCTGCAGTAAAAGTGCCAGGCTGTGTATCCCCAGTCCCCTCAGTAAAAGTGCCAGGCGTGTATCCCCATTCCCACAGTAAAGTGCCAGGCCGTGTATCCCCGTCCCCTACAGTAAAAGTGCCAGGCGTGTATCCCCAGTCCCCTGCAGTAAAAGTGTCAGGCCGTTATCCCCAGTCCCCTACAGTAAAAGTGCCAGGCTGTGTATCCCCAGTCCCCTACAGTAAAAGTGCCAGGCGGGTATCCCCAGTGTCTCGTGTGTTCCCCGTACCCCATGTATCCCCAGTCCCAGTCCCTACAGTAAAAGTGCCGGTCGTGTATCCCCAGTCCCCTACAGTAAAAGTGCCAGGCGGTGTATCCCCAGTCCCCTACAGTAAAAGTGCCAGGCGTGTATCCCCGTCCCCTGCAGTAAAAGTGCCAGCCGTGTATCCCCTCCCCGTCCTACGTAAAAGTGCCAGGCTGTGTATCCCCAGTCCCCTACAGTAAAGTGCCAGGCGTGTATCCCCAGTCCCCTAGTAAAGTGCCAGGCCGTGTATCCCAGTCCCCTACAGTAAAAGTGCCAGGCGGTGTATCCCCAGTCCCCTACAGTAAAAGTGCCAGGCGTGTATCCCAGTCCCCTACAGTAAAAGTGCCAGGCCGGTGTATCCCAGTCCCCTACAGTAAAAGTGCCAGGCGTGTATCCCATCCCCTCATAAAATGCAGGCGTATCCCCAGTCCCTACAGTAAAGTGCCAGGCGTGTATCCCCTGTCCCCTACAGTAAAAGTGCCAGGCGTGTATCCCCAGTCCCCTACAGTAAAAGTGCCAGGCGTGTATCCCCATCCCCTACAGTAAAAGTGCCAGGCTGTGTACCCCAGTCCCTACTATGCCAGGCTGGTCCCCAGTCCCCTACAGTAAAAGTGCCAGCCGTGTATCCCCAGTCCCCTACAGTAAAAGTGCCAGGCTGTGTATCCTCTGTCCCCTGCAGTAAAAGTGCCAGGCTGTGTATCCCCAGTCCCCTGCAGTAAAAGTGCCAGGCTGTGTATCCCCAGTCCCCTGCAGTAAAAGTGCCAGGCTGTGTATCCTCTGTCCCCGCCAGTAAAAGTCCAGCTGGTGATCCCCAGTCCCCTACAGTAAAGTGCCAGGCTTGTATCCCCAGTCCCCTACAGTAAAAGTGCCAGGCTGTGTATCCCAGTCCCCTACGTAAAAGTGCCAGGCTGTGTATCCCCGTCCCCTACAGTAAAAGTGCCAGGCCGTGTATCCCCAGTCCCCTACAGTAAAAGTGCCAGGCCGTGTATCCCCAGTCCCTGCAGTAAAAGTGCCAGGCTGTGTATCCCCAGTCCCCTGCAGTAAAATGCCAGGCTGTGTATCCCGTCCCCTACAGTAAAAGTCCAGCGTGTATCCTCTGTCCCCTCAGTAAAAGTGCCAGGCTGTGTATCCCCAGTCCCCTACAGTAAAGTGCCAGGCTGTGTATCCCTCCCACAGTCCTGTGCAGCAGCTAAAGTGCCAGGCTGTGATCCCCAGTCCCCTACAGAAAAGTGCCAGGCTGTGGTATCCCTAGTCCCCACAGTAAAGTGCCAGGCTGTGGTACCCCAGTCCCCTACAGTTAAAATGCCAGGCGGTGTAGCACCCCAGTCCCCTACAGTAAAAGTGCCAGGCTGTGTATCCCCAGTTCCCCTACAGTAAAAGTGCCAGGCTGTTATCCCCAGTCCCTACAGTAAAAGTGCAGGCTGTGTATCCCCAGTCCCCTACAGTAAAAGTGCCAGGCTGTGTATCCCCAGTCCCCTACTGAAAGTGCCAGGCTGGTGTGACCCCAGTCCCCTACAGTAAAAGGGCCAGGCTGGGATCCCCAGCCCCGACAGAAAAGTGCCAGGCTGTGTATCCCCAGCCCCTACAGTAAAAGTGGCCAGGCTGGATCCCAGTCCCCTGCAGTAAAGGGCCAGCTGGTGTACCCCAGCCCCTACGGTAAAAGCCAGGCTGTGTACCCCGCCCCCTGCGAAAAGTGCCAGCGGGGACCTCCAGTCCCCAGGTAAAAGTGGCAGGCGCGTGTACCCCTCCCAGCCCCTGCCCTAAGTAAAAGTGCCAGGCGGTGACCCCAGCCCCCAGAAAGTGGCCAGGCTGTGATCCCCAGTCCCCGAATGAAAAGTGCCAGGCCGGTATCCCCATCCCCTACAGTAAAAGTCCAGCCGTGAATCCCCTCAGTAAAAGTGCCAGGCTGTGTATCCCCAGTCCCCTCAGTAAAAGTGCCAGGCTGTGTATCCCCAGTTCCCTACAGTAAAAGTGCCAGGCTGTGTATCCCCAGTCCCCCTGACAGTAAAAGTGTGCCGCTGTGTTCCCGTCCCTACAGTAAAAGTGCCAGGCTGTGTATCCCCGTCCCCTACAGTAAAAGTGCCAGGCTGTGTATCCCCAGTCCCCTACAGTAAAAGTGCCAGGCTGTGTATCCCCAGTCCCCTACAGTAAAAGTGCCAGGCTGTGTATCCTCTGTCCCCTACAGTAAAAGTGCCAGAATGTGTATCCCTGTGCCCTGCAGTAAAAGTGCAAGTCTGGGTATTCCCTTTCCCTTGCGGTAGAAGTGCCACACTGTGTATCCCGTGCCCTGCAGTAGAGGTGCCAGGCTATGTTTCCCCTGTGCCCTGCAGTAGAAGTGCAAGTCTCTGTTTCGCCTGTGCCTTGCAGTAGAGGTATAAGTCTGGATCTCCCCTGTGCCCAGCAGTTGAAGTGCAAGTCTGGGTATTCCCTGTCCCTGGCAGTTGAAATGCAAGTCTGGGTATGCCCTGTCTCCTGCAGTAGATGTGCCAGGCTGTGTATTCCTTGTGCATTGCAGTAGAGGTGCAAGGCTGTGTATCCCGTGCCCTGTAGAAGATCCAGGCTGTGTATCCCCTGCAGTTGAAGTGCAAGTCTGGGTATTCCCTGACCCTTGAGGTTGAAATGCCAGTCTGGGTATCATCCCCTGTCCACTGCAGTAAAGTTGCCAGGCTGTGTATCCCAGGAGCCCTGCAGTAGAAGTGCCAGTCTGGGTATCCCATCCCCTACAGTAGACGTGCCAGTCTGTGTATCCCCTGTTCACTGCAGTAGTGGTGCCAGGCTGTGTATCCCCTGCAGCTGAGGTGCCAGGCTGTGTATCCTGTGTCCTGCAGTAGAAGTGCCAAACTGTGTTTCCCCTGTGCTCTGCAGTAAAAGTGCCAGGTTGGGTATCCCATGTCCCCTTCAGATTTGCCAGGCTGTGTATCCTCTGTGCTCTGCAATAGAGGTGCCAGGCTGTGTATCCCCTGTGCCCTGCAGTAGAAGTGCCAGCCTGTGTATCCCCTGTGCTCTGCAGTAGAGGTGCCAGGCTGTGTATCCCCTGCAGTAGAGGTGCCAAACTGTGTTTCCCTTGTGTCCTAAAGGAGAGGTGCCAGGCTGTGTATCCCCTGTGCTCTGTAAAATACCAGGCTGTGTATCCCCTGTGCTCTGTAAAATACCAGGCTGTGTATCCCGTGCCCTGAAAAATGCCAGGCTGTGTACCCCCTGTTCCTTGCAATAGGAGTGAGCACTATGGCACCTGCCAAAATCCCCTTCTGTCTGCCATTTACAGTGGTTACTTTTCTGGACTGCAAAGGATGCTGGAGGCTGTAGTTCTCACCACCCACAAATCCTCATTCAGTGTCAGCATGCTTCTCATTCACACAGATATTAGTGCAAGCTTTGTTTAAAACACAGTAGCTAGTGCCAGTCTATCGTACTGTGAGGTGCCACAGTTTCTGTAGTGATTGACAAAGTGCCTTATTATCATAGTCACAGCTTCTGTCTCATAACACACTGCACAGACATTGCCACCTTCTAATAGCACAACGCAACACAATGCCAGGCTCTGTATAATACACACCCATAGGCAGTGCCAGCCTGACAATCCAACACATTACATATCTGTGTGGGGTTTCCAGTCTGTTTATAATTCCAATCTGATAACTTAATATAATCCAACCCATACATAGAGAAAGAAAGGTCAACATAAAGGGAGAGCATTTTTTAATGGTCAGTACAGTCTGCAACATGCCAGGAAAACATGACTCAGGCCACAGGAAATAGCTTAGAAAGATCATATCCTGTTTTATCTGGGATTCCAGGAGAGAGCGAGGGTACAAGAGGTCAAGACTGATTGGTCTTACTGTAATAAGATGTTACAGGACAATAAGACACTCAGGCTGGGTTACCGTAAAAAGATGTTAGAGGACAATAAGGAACTCAGGGGCTGGGTTACTGTAATAAGATGTTACAGGACAATAAGACACTCAGGGGCTGGGTTACTGTAATAAGATGTTACAGGACAATAGGACACTCAGGGGCTGGATTACTGTAATAAGATGTTACAGGACAATAATACACTCAGGGGCTGGGTTACTGTAATAAGATGTTACAGGACAATAAGTCACTCAGGGGCTGGGTTACTGTAATAAGACGTTACAGGACAATAAGTCACTCAGAGGCTGGGTAACTGTAATAAGACGTTACAGGACAATGAGACACTCAGGGGCTGGGTTACTGTAATAAGACGTAACAGGACAATAAGACACTCAGGGGCTGGGTGACTGTAATAAGACGTTACAGGACAATAAGACACTCAGGGGCTGGGTGACTGTAATAGGACGTTACAGGACAATAAGAGACTCAGGGGCTGGGTGACTGTAATAAGACGTTACAGGACAATAAGACACTCAGGGGCTGGGTGACTGTAATAAGACGTTAACAGGACAATAAGACACTCGGGCTGGGTTACTGTTAAGGAGTTACAGGACAATAAGACACACAGGGTCTGGGTTACTGTAATAAGATGTTACAGGACAATAAGGCACTCAGGGGCCGGGCACTGTAACAAGACGTTACAGGACAATAAGTCACCCAGGTGCTGGGTCACTGTAACAAGACGTTACAGGACAATAGGCACTCAGGGTCCGGGTTACTGTAATAAGACGTTACAGGGCAATAAGGCACTCAGGGGCTGGGTTACTGTAATAAGATGTTACAGGACAATAAGGCACTCAGGGGCTGGGTTACTGTAATAAGATGTTACAGGACAATAAGTCACTCAGAGGCTGGGTTACTGTAATAAGACGTTACAGGACAATGAGACACTCAGGGGCTGGGTTACTGTAATAAGACGTAACAGGACAATAAGACACTCAGGGCGGGGTACTGTAAGAGTCTACAGGACAATAAGACACTCGGGGCTGGGTGACTGTAATAAGACGTTACAGGACAATAAGACACTCGGGCTGGATTACTGTAATAAGAGTTACAGGACAATAAGACACTCAGGGTCTGGGTTACTGTAATAAGATGTTACAGGACAATAAGGCACCTCAGGGGCCGGGTCACTGTAACAAGGGTTACAGGACAATTAGTCACCAGGTGCGGTCACTGTAACAAGACGTTACAGGACAATAAGGCACTCAGGGTCCGGGTTACTGTAATAAGACGTTACAGGGCAATAAGGCACTCAGGGGCTGGATTACTGTAATTAGATGTTACAGGACAATAAGACACTCAGGGGCTGAGTTACTGTAATAAGACATTACAGGACAATAAGACATTCAGGGGCTGAGTTACTGTAATAAGACATTACAGGATAATAAGTCACTCAGGGGCTGGGTTACTGTAATAAGACGTTACAGGACAATTAGTCACTCAGGGGCTGGGTTACTGTAATAAGACGTTACAGGACAATTAGTCACTCAGGGGCTGGGTTACTGTAATAAGATGTTACAGGACAATAAGAAAATCAGGGGCGGCTGGGTACTGTAATAAGATGTTACAGGACAATAAGACACTCAGGGGCGGGGTTACTGTAATAAGAGTTACAGGACAAGACACTCAGGGGCTGGGTTACTGATAAGATGTTACAGGACAAGACACTCAGGGGCTGGGTACTGTAATAAGATGTTACAGGACAAGACACTCAGGGGCTGGGTTACTGTAATAAGAGTTACAGGACAAGACACTCAGGGCTGGGTTACTGTAATAAGATGTACAGGACAAGACACTCAGGGCTGGGTTACTGTAATAAGATGTTACAGGACAAGACACTCAGGGGCTGGGTTCTGTATAAGAGTTACAGGACAAGACACTCAGGGGCTGGGTTACTGTAATAAGATGTTACAGACAAGACACTCAGGGCTGGGTTACTGTATAAGATTGTTAAGGCAAGACATCAGGGGCTGGGTTACTGTAATAAGATGTTACAGGACAAGACACTCAGGGGTGGGTTCTGTAATAAGAAGTTACAGGACAAAGACACTCGGGGCTGGGTTACTTAATAAGATGTTACAGACAAGAGTACTCAGGGGCTGGGTTACTGATATAATATGTTACAGGACAAGACACTCAGGGGCTGGGTTACTGTAATAAGATGTTACAGGACAAGACACTCAGGGGCTGGGTTACTGTAATAAGATGTTACAGGACAAGACACTCAGGGGCTGGGTTACTGTAATAAGATATTACAGGACAAGACACTCAGGGGCTGGGTTACTATAATAAGATGTTACAGAACAATAAGGTACTCAGGGGCTGGGTTACTGTAATAATATGTTACAGGACAATACCTAGTGCCATTTTCTACACATTGAACAGCAGATGTGTCCATGGGACAGGACGATAGTTGGTCAAATTCTTTACCCAAAACAATTTCTATTGCTGTAAACATTTTTCTCTCCACATATTGAAGTTTCCAGGACATTTTGTTACTGGACTTCTCCTCATCCAGGGCTCTAATTACTTCCCTGCTATCTCCATTGTATTGTCATTCTGACTAATGCTTCGCAGTGGGCAGTGCTCCATGTATTGTGTGTGAACCTCCCTGCCACATTAGCCTCGCGCCCTTCCCAGTCCATCCATACACACGACACCATCTGTAAAGCAGATTTCTTGCCTTGGAGTGGCTGTTCTCTTCCTTACATTTCACACTGAGCGGACAAGAACTCGTGCCACCTGCCCAGTTCTCTGTTTCCGTTTGCAGGCAGCAACAGGAAGTGAAGGAAACAGATGAGAAGCTCACTGCCTTACAGACCCAGGTGCTTCCTGAGAATTGGAGGGGGGGGGGGGGCGAAAACTATCCAACCATGCTCCCCAACACTCAGTGGCCTGGAAGGGAAAAATCCACTACTATGATAAGAGAAGTAATAGATGATACAGTAAGATTACTTAGTGTTTTTTTTTTAATCCGAATGTGAAACTTTCCCCCCCAGAACAGTAACTATACATTGTAAGATTATTCTCTGTATGTTCCATTACATACATGTGAGAAACAGATTCTGTAGCTAAGAAGGGTTCCATATTGTTGCCATTAAAACTTACAGCCCATGTAGTCTTCAAAGATCCTTTGTGAGCATGTGCAACTATAGGTCACGCCCCCTGACCCCCGCATTCATTGTCTTATGCACATAATTCGTTCACGATCTCTACATCAATATGGAATCTTGCAGTTTGTTGTTAGTCAAACTGAGGAATGCTAGATGTATATATATAGTATAGGACTGAATGGGGTCCTTGGAGATTGTGGGTTGTGGGGCCCACTTTATTCATGTATCCACAGTCTGCTTATTCATAAAAAAAGGGGAATCTTTGGGACAACTTACAAAATATTCTACAGCAGTGTCTGGGCCGTATACATACATAATACATTAATGTCATATCAGACCACAGGGACTGCAGCCCAAGTAATAGAACTAAAATTGTAATATTGCTAAATTACCCCTCCACCCTCCAATGCACCAGTTGGAATACTTCCATCTTTTGCTCTATAGCTGTCTCCATGTTAGATGTTGGATCAAGTGGAGACCGGTCCTTGGTTCAATTAGAAAACAAAAAATTGGGAACTTGTTACAGCCCTATACAGCCCACCGCTGTACAGACCAACTATACAGCCCAACGCTGTACAGACCAACTATACAGCCCACCGCTGTACAGACCAACTATACAGTCCACCGCTGTACAGACCAACTATCAGCCCACCGCTGTACAGACCAACTATACAGCCCACCGCTGTACAGACCAACTATACAGCCCACCGCTGTACAGACCAACTATACAGGGGCCCACGCTGTACAGACCAACTATACAGCCCACAGCTGTACAGACCAACTATACGCCACCGCTGTTACAGACCAAACTATACAGCCACCGCTGTACAGACCAACTATACAGCCCACCGCTGTACAGACTAGCCCACCGCTGTACAGACCAACTATACAGCCCAACGCTGTACAGACCAACTATACAGCCCACCGCTGTACAGACCAACTATACAGCCCACCGCTGTACAGACCAACTATACAGCCCACCACTGAACAGACTTTTTATACATTTTGAGACATTAGCTGATCCTGAAAACCAGGGGCGTATCTAGGGTCTAAGAAGATCAGGGGCACTTTTGGGCACTCCATGCGCCTAAAATTTTTTTAGGTCACGCCCCTTTCTCCGACCCAATTAGGCCACACCCACTATGTACTTATAGAGATTGCCAAAAAGATACAGACAGATAGACAACCACAAACATAGACACACAGCCCGATAGTGATAAATAGACAGAAAGACAGTGAAATAGACAGACAGAGATAGAGATCAGAGAGTTGTTCAGAGAGACACAAATTAATGACACAAAGGCACAGTAAACTGGCAATTTCATTATATACTGGTAGAAATTTGGTCATTTTAAACTTACTGCTATGTTCAGTTGTAGTCAGATGCTTGCCCACACCTTTGGCCAGGGAGACATTCTTGTACCTTCTACATGGACCTCTGCCCCTATCTATCTCTATGTATATCTATCTCTATCTATATATCTGCCTCTTGTTTATCTATTTAACTATGTCTATCTGCTTCTTGTCTATCTCTCTGTGTCACTCTATCTATCTATGTAACTGCTATCTATCTATCTATCTATCTATCTAACTCTGCTATCTATCTAACTCTGCTATCTATCTATCTATCTATCTAACTCTGCTATCTATCTAACTCTGCTATCTATCTATCTATCTATCTATCTAACTCTGCTATCTATCTAACTCTGCTATCTATCTATCTATCTATCTATCTATCATCTATCTATCTAACTCTGCTATCTATCTAGCAGAGTTAGATAGCGAAAACTGCACTAGTAGTGGTCCATAGATCATTTCTTACAGGGTCACACAGATTACCTGTAAAGTATTACACTAGTATATTATTTAAAGTGGGGGGTGTCATCAAAAAAAGTGTATGCATGTAAAGGGGAAGTATTTTATTATTTCAAAGACCATAATCTGCCCATCCAGTGATGCTCTGTTTATAAATAAATTACTCCAACATACTGAATTGCTGTTTGCAGGACCCCTAATAGCTTCCGTTGTGGTCTTGGTCCCTGGGTTGATTCAATTGCTCAGTAGAGATGTGAGCATGCTTGACCTAACAGTCAATCCGAAATTACTGTTCGGAACATTCCAAAGGACTGTTACACAACAGAAATGGTAGTTCACTATTAAACACAGCAAAACATAGCAAAGGGTACAAAATCAACGGATTCTTCAAAAAATCTGTAGAATATCAAGGTATGTATAATATAGATAATTAATTTAAATAATGATGTTTTCCACTGAACTCCCCCTTTAAACCAAATCTAGTCACGCACTCGGCACTCAGACACTTGTGAGCCTGGACTTTAGAATCCTAATAAATTATCCAAATCTGGACAATCCAAAACTGGTTTATAAATCAATGCAAATGTTATAATTCTGTAATATTTTAAGTTTCCACTAGATGGCAGCATGCCTACATAAAATTAGTGAATTACATTGATGGGTGATACATGGCTTAAAGGGACACTATACTGAAAAAATGACTTTGCCTCATCTTAATCTATAATTGAATACATGTAAGTAGCACTTTTTTGCGTGTGTTGCTGCATGCCTTCAATCCAACACACATTTTGTTTAGGAGCAGTATCCCCCCTCCCTCTTTTAACCACTCCTACTTCCATCCGACCTGACTTTTTTCCCTGTCAAGCCTGCACACAGCACACAGCATTCCAACTGTCAAAACTCTGTCACCATTCCAGCTACGGTAAAACTACTCACAGAAGAATAGTTTTTAGAGCAAGGAACTTGATTGACAGCTGAAATATAAGAGGTTTTAGATTGGATATCTAAAGAAATAGGGGGCAGATCAACAAAAAATTATACAGTGGTGGTTGGGAAGAATTATAGATTCCAGTTATGGTCAATTTAAAATAACCTATTTTTCGGTATAGATGCCCTTTAAAGGTGCCCTTAGGCTGGGTACACACTGCAGGATTTTTTGACCCGACCGAGCGTTTGCTGCGAGCCTGCGCTTGGCCTGGACAAATGACTGTCGGTCACGGCAATAGTGGCCGCGACCGATCGCCCTATTTGGACGAACAGGTGACTGAGGTTGGTCGGACCGCCCCACACCAGCAAATATTTTTGCCCGACCGACCGATAGTGTCATGGATCGGTCGGTCAGCTGAAAATATCTGCAATCAGATGTTAGCTTTATATTAGGCTACTGCGGTTAGAAAACATCTGATTGGTTGCAGCAGATTATTAGCACAAGCAACTTTTGTGGGTTCAAGGGAAGGAAAAAATATCTTTTAGACCATAGTTCTCCTTTAAATCCACCTTTTCAGACCAGTTAATCTATAATCTAATAGATGTAATAAACAATGTCTGGTCCACCAAGGTCAGATTCCAACTACAGCTAAGAGTAACCCACACAGACATAGATCATGGTATGTCAGTTCTGTGTTGCAGAGATGCCAGTAGGAGTCAGAGCTGTAGATCTAACATTCACACACAGGTCATAACAATCAGGCAACAAAAAGGCCCACTAAAACCACCAGAGGGCGCTCCTGTACCACTGTGAAGGATCTACATAGCTTTTTCCTGCTCAAAGAATTCAATGTGATGACACAGATTCCCAAAAAGACTGGTCTGCCAGGACCAAAGGCTTCTAATGGAGAAAGGGCTCCTCCTAGTGGTAAAGACTAGAAATTGTTTTACTGCCTTGTTCTTCTGTAAGTTTCAAATTACAAGCAATATTGTATATTGATTCCTGAAAATGCCAGTGGAGCTGGGAATTTGGTCTATTAATATTGCTTACAAATGTTGATGCCATTGCACACTGGGTACACAAGGGCCAATATATCTTGGTTGCTTGTAACAGGCAGCGGAAAAAATCTTGGTACGACTCTCCTTTGATGACATCACAAGCAGATGTCTCAGATATTTCGGCTTGATTGCCGGAAGATTTTTACTCGGGACGATATACCGGAATGTGTATATACAACCTTACCAACAGAATCTGCAGGATATTCCAGATTTTTACACTTCAGTCTGATCTCCACAGGAGGGGTGACCAGTGGAATTGGCCGTTCACACATCGACTCTATCCTCTCTGCAGATTCCGGGTAATGGCCGTCACCCGTCAGTCAAAGCTGCGTCTACGATGCTGATGCCCATTATTAAAGCTGCCTACAACAGTTGCTGTAGAGTACTGTGTTACTCTTTATGGACAGTTTATTTTAGTTGACAGGCTTTCGAGGGTTCTACCCACGTCATCAGGTCATAGCAATACACTAATAAGGCAAAACAATTATTTTTTTTAAACCTTATATGGATTTTTTTTAATGCCCTTTAAATTAAAGACTGGGTAATAATTTTCCAATAATCACCATTAAAATGTATTTGCAGGGCACAGTGCGGATGGAAAGATCATGTCTAGGATCGACATTTTCATTGTCGTCAAATCGGTTATCAACAATCTGAAACAATAAGACTTGTCAATCAGACACACAGTTTGTACTACAATATCAGTTTGTGTCTGGCGACCTTGCAGAATGTCTTGCACAGCTAGACAGGACAATCACTTTATTTGACCAAACAATGTGTCTCTATATCACTTTCCTTTGTTATTATTTTGTGTTTGTTTCAGATCAACTCCTCCATATCGTTTAAATATATAAATGCAAAACCCTTCCTATTCTAATCTTAAATCCTATCACATGGCTTAAGCTGGGTACACACGATGAAATATTTCGGTCCGATCGACCGATAGTTCAGTGTATCGGTCGACCGCACGATCGGTCGAGGTAACTATTGGACGCGGCTGCTTTTGCCGCGACCGACAGCCCTTCCTCCTGGCCGACCGGTCTAAAGTATCGAACGGTCGGTCAGGAGGAAAAATCGCTAGGTGTGTACCTAGCTTTACAGTACCTGCACTTGTGTACCCGATACGCACCCAACTAATCCCATTTAATGTCTGGTACATGGGCGCAAATAGCACGTAAAGTGAATTGTAAGTGATTGGGGCTCTCTAGATATGAAATATGAAAAGATAAGGAAGAATTAGTCCTGATGTTTCTGATCTGTTGGATCCAATGGGAAATCCCTGATGAAGCCCGCGAGTAATCGGGTAACACGGGTGAAACGTGCGTAGGATTCAAGCTGGTATACGGCGAGGAGTTCATTGGACCCCTATGAGTACAGTGTCGGCTGGTAATGAGGTTCCCCCTGTTTGGCGGACTGCGGAAAAGTCGTCTCCAGTTCTGATGTATAACACGGGGTGAAGAGGACAGCTTACCCCGACCTATGGTGAGCAGGTGGTAGTGTGGTCGCGCGGAGGGGCTGGTATTAGTCCCCAGTGTATCTACTGAACGGGAATTTGTTCACTGAGGGACTGTGCTGATTTATACTCTAGGCACGGATCTTGGTAACTTCATTGGTGTTTTTTATCACGGGGACTTGTTACTAGTGTGGTTCACTGTGATCAGGACTACTGTGTGATATTCGTCTACTCAGGGGGGAAGCTCAGAGTGTGGGGTAATTTTATATATTTATATGGTTCATTTTATGGTGATTTTGTAATGGGCAATGTGGAGGTTGCATTGTGTCACATAATAAAGTTGATTGGTATAGAACCCTGAAGTGGATATGGTGCACCGGCTCGGCAGAGGTCTGAGGTAACTATTGGACGCGGTGACTTTGCCGCGCCGACAGCCTTCTCCTGCCGGGACCGGTCTAAATTATCCGAGTACGTTCGGTCAGGAGGAAAATCGCTAGGTGTGTAGCCTAGCTTTACAGTACCTGCAATCTTGTGTTACCACGATACCGCACCCAACTTATCCATTTAATGTCTGGTACATGGGCGCAATAGCACTAAAGTGAATTGTAAGTGATTGGTGGGCTCTCTAGATATGAAAATATGACAAGAAAGGAAGAATTAGTCCTGATTAGGTTGTGAACGGTTCTCATTCATCGCAGTCACTGGTAATCTGTTTATTCAATTAGATTCAACTGGACTTGAAATGTAGTTCTTGAAGACGGTTCGCTAGTTCCGACTGGCTTTCTCAATTCGAAGACTTCGTACAAGAAGTCTGTGGCATTAGTACCTGGAAAATCCAATTAGCATATCACAATCCGGAAGGGTGGTTTAGTTGTGATGTGTGATTTCAAAGTGGCTAAGAGGTGTTAAGGAACGCCCATCAGAGTAAGGTGTTTAAAACAGCATTGTACATGGCAGAACTTGGTGTCGACCCCCGCACTCTATTTAGGCTTGTTTCTTTATTGTTCAATAAGGCCTCGTAACACCTCCTCTTGAACCATACCTCACGTTCCTTACGCCAGTTATGTTAACAGTTTACAATTTTCAAAGGTATGTCCTTATCCTTAAGATGCAGATACACGGCTGAGTCCTGACCCGAGGGAATTGCTCTTCGGATTTCTATGGGATGTGCTATGGGACTCTCCCAGTTTTCACTATTGTGGCCAACCTTCATGGAGGAAGGTAGAAACACAGGCGCTTAATACCTTTAAGGGCCATAGGCCCCCAGCCACCTGGTTCATATATGGTTGATGCCACCTGGGTTAAAATCCACGCAGAACGGAAGTACATAGCTTTCACGAACACCACATTAATGCGGTGGGACCAAAAACATTAAATTCACAAGGGAAGAGTGTACACCAACACAAACGGCTTCTTGGACTGCTTGTAGAGTTAAGGAAATGGTAAACTGGAAGTAGAGGTTTACAGAAAACCAACACACACAGATCAGTATTGGATTTTGACTCCCACCACCCTTTAGATCCCAAGCTGGGGTCATCGATACCCTTCAACACAGAGCCAAGAACATCCCACTAGCACAAGAGGGCAAGGCTAAAGAACATGATTAAATCTCAGAGGAGCCTTAAACTGTGATATCCAGACTGGGCCTTTGTCAAAGAAGTAGAAGAAAGAAAAGAACACGATACCAACAGTGAGGGGGGAAAGCAAGACAGGAGGAAGAAACATGGTCTCCCATATGTAGCAGGGTCTCCGAGAAATTAAGAAGATTTTTCAAAAAACATCGTTCCCTGTCTGCATTTAAACCGAACAACACACTGAGTGCAGCAATTGGTACATCCGAAAGACCCAATACCAAAACACAAGAAAGGGGATGCGACATCAATATGCAGTGCAGTGCATGACAGAATGCTCTGATTGGTATGTTGGGGGAGACCATACAGCACCGGTTCATCGACGTAGGCCCAAGCACAGACAGAGACAATTCCTCGGGTTCAGGACTCACCTTGTATTGCTATTAAGATACAGGACACTACCTTTGGGAAGATTGTAATGTAACATAATCTGGCGATAGGAACGGGATGTTCACAGTCAGAGGTGTTAAGGAGGCATTATGTGTAAATAAAGAAACCAAGCCTATAATAGATGGTGGGGGGGTTCGACACCAACTGTCTGACATGTACAATGCTGTTTTAACACCTACTCTGGCGTTCCTATAACACCTCTTAGCACTATCTAATCAACCCTTAACACCTGGCTGTGATATGCTAATTGGGATTTTCCAGGGTACATATGTGCCACAGATTTGTAACAAGTCATTCTGATGATGAAAGCCAGTCGGATGACTAGCGAAACGTTCTTCAAGAACTACATTTCAAGTCCGTTGTATCTAATTGAATACAAAAGATAATTAGTCCGATGTTTCTGATCTGTTGGATCCATGGGAAATCCTGATGAAGCCCGCGCATAATCGGGTAACACGGGTGAAACGTGCGTAGGATTCAAGCTGGTATACGGCGAGGAGTTCATTGGACCCCTATGAGTAGAGTGTCGGCTGGTAATGAGGCTCCCCCGGTTTGGTGGACTGCGGAAAAGTCGTCTCCAGTTCTGATGTATAACACGGGGTGAAGAGGACAGCTTACCCCGACCTATGGTGAGCAGGTGGTAGTGTGGTCGCGCGGAGGGGCTGGTACTAGTAAGTCCCCAGTGTATCTACTGAACGGGAATTTGTTCACTGAGGGACTGTGCTGATTTTACTCTAGGCACGGATCTTGGTAACTTCATTGGTGTTTTTTATCACGGGGACTGTTACTAGTGTGGTTCACGTGTGATCAGGACTACTGTGTGATATGTTTCTACTCAGGGGGGCAGCTCAGAGTGTGGGGTAATTTTATATAATTTATATGGTTCATTTTATGGTGATTTTGTAATGGGCAATGTGGAGGTTTGCATGTGGTACATAATAAAGTTGATTGGTATAGAACCCTGAAGTGGATATGGTGTGCACCGACCTACATAATATTTAGATCCAATGGGATTTACCTGATATTGTCAAGGTGTATGGGTGGGAGCTGATACGATATGATGTGTGGGGAAGGTCGACGAATGATGAACATGTCATACGTGTTATGTTGCAGTTTATCCCGTCGTACAATCAGTTTTTCCCTGTGGATAAAATACACAGTGGTTACTGTTTACCAATGTCCATAACTGTACAATAGGTACAATGTCACTATGTATTGCATTGGGCCCAGTTCCTGAACTAGAATATGTCCTTGGACATTATACAGTTTTGGTTGTTAGTATAAGGTGGATATTACTTTTACTGTTTGTTAGCATCTTGCCTGCAAACTATCGTCCTACAGTAACATTTCAATGGATTTGTTCGTGTGTGATCAAATTCCAGCATTTTGAATCTCCTTCTTGTAATCTGATTGGATCATATTAATTGAGGTGGTAAAAATTTGATTTGGAAACAAATTTTTACTCTTCAGGCACATCAATACTCTGGCACCAAGTCACTGCAATGAATTAAGATGGTTTTTCCTCATTCACCAACATTCCATTATTATGTAAGTCAACAGTAAACATCTTGCCATCTGTAAACCTAAGGCTGTTAAATACGATGGGGTATCAACATAATTTACTCTCTCAGTGATTTCTTATGTAGAAGAACAGCATATAATGTTTTTTCCTACCAGTAGATAAAGCACCTGGTGTACTCCCCTCCGTGATAGGCTACCTGGGATTTGGTTCAAAGGGTGATAGAAAGACATCTCCAATAGCTCTTATCCCGTGCCATGCGGCAGATAGAGTGGAAGGATTGGACTGTTTGCTTAGGAGATTTTCCTGTCTTTATAATGATCTATTGTTGTGATGAAACCACATAACATTTTACCTATACGATGTGTGACTTTATTCATCTGATAGGTTGAGGCAATTACCAGCACAGGTACATAACCCTGAATGTGTTACCAACTTTACAGCCTTTCCATTTACTTTACGGACTGGGCAGTCGTTTTTCTGGTGTTTTGGGCACAATCACAAGTGAGCCGTTTATTTAGGAAGGGTCAGATAAACTGGATAAAACAAGGAGACGACCCACATGTCACTTAGCAAAGGTGAAATACCAACCCCCCCCTCGTGTGTACTTACCTGTAACCCGACTCTGCCCTGTAAACACTTCACAATTCTTTCATTAGCACAAAACAAATAAAATGTTTTTTTCCCCTTTAAAGAAACCAGGGGCTGTGTAGGAACCGTCATGTAATTTATCGGGGGTAGCGTGTTTCAGACACTCAATGTTTGGTAGAGAAGATCCTAAGCAGGAATGCCCAACCGTGACCCAGGCAATGCTTCAAAACTGCAACTCACAGCATTCCTGTGTTGGATTGCGGGGTGGAGGGTATGTGTTGTTCTATAAGTGTACTATAAAGGGGAATGTTGGAGGAGATGTTGTTCTATAAGTGTAACTATTAAAGGGGAATGTTGGAGGATGTTGTGTATCTTAAGTGTAACTATTAAGGGGAATGTTTGAGGGTATGTTGTTCTATAAGTGTAACTATTAAAGGGGAATGTTGGAGGGTATGTTGTTTCTATAAGTGTAACTATTAAAGGGGAATGTGAGGGTATGTTGTTTCTATAAGTGTACTATTAAGGGGAATGGGAGGGTATTGTTTCTATAAGTGTACTATTAAAGGGGGAATGTTGGAGGGTATGTTGTTTCTATAAGTGTAACTATTAAAGGGGATGTTGGAGGGTATGTTGTTTCTATAAGTGTAACTATTAAAGGGGAATGTTGGAGGGTATGTTGTTTCTATAGTGTAACTATTAAAGGGGGAATGTTTGGAGGGTATATGTTGTTTCTATAGGTGTAACTATTAAGGGGAATGTTGGAGGGTATGTTGTTTCTATATGTGTAACTATTAAAGGGGGAATGTTGGAGGGGTATGTTGTTTCTATAGTGTAACTATTAAAGGGGAATGTTGGAGGTATGTGTTTCTTATAAGTGTAACTATTAAAGGGGGAATGTTGGAGGGTATGTTGTTTCTATAAGTGTAACTATTAAAGGGGGAATGTTGGAGGGTATGTTGTTTCTATAAGTGTAACTATTAAAGGGGGAATGTTGTTTCTATAAGTGTAACTATTAAAGGGGGAATGTTGGAGGGTATGTTGTTTCTATAAGTGGTAACTATTAAAGGGGGAATGTTGGAGGGTATGTTGTTTCTATAAGTGTAACTATTAAAGGGGAATGTTGGGGGTATGTGTTTCTATAAGTGTAACTATTAAAGGGGGATGTTGGAGGGTATGTTGTTTCTATAAGTAACTATTAAAGGGGAATGTTGGAGAGTATGTTGTTTCTATAAGTGTAACTATTAAAGGGGGAATGTTGGAGGGTATGTTGTTTCTATAAGTGTAACTATTAAAGGGAAATGTTGGAGGGTATGTTGTTTCTATAATGTTAACTATTAAAGGGAATGTTGGAGGTATGTTGTTTTTTATAAGGTAACTATTAAAGGGGGAATGTTGGAGGTATGTTGTTTCTAAAGTGTAACTATTAAGGGGGAATGTTGGAGGGTATGTTGTTTCTATAAGTGTAACTATTAAAGGGGGAATGTTGGAGGGTATGTTGTTTCTATAAGTGTAACTATTAAAGGGGGAATGTTGAGGGTATGTTGTTTCTATAAGTGTAACTATTAAAGGGGGAATGTTGTAGGGGATGTTGTTTCTATAAGTTAACTATTAAAGGGGTGTGGAGGGTATGTTGTTTCTATGTAACTATTAAGGGGGAATGTTGGAGGGTATGTTTGTTTCTATAGTGTAACTATTAAAGGGGAATGTTGGAGGGTATGTTTGTTTCTATAAGTGTAACTATTAAAGGGGAATGTTGGAGGGTATTAGAAAGAACTATTAAATAAATAGGATGTTGGAGGGTATGTTGTTTCTATAAGTGTAACTATAAGGGGGAATGTTGGAGGGTATGTTGTTTCATAAGTGTAACTATTAAAGGTAGGGGAATGTTGGAGGTATGTTGTTTCTATAAGTGTAACTATTAAAGGGGAATGTTGGGGGATGTTGTTTCTATAAGTGTAACTATTAAAGGGGGAATGTTGGAGGTATGTTGTTTCTATAAGTGTAACTATTAAAGGGGAATGTTGGGTATGTTGTGTTCAATTGTAACTATTAAAGGGGGAATGTTGGAGGGTATGTTGTTTCTATAAGTGTAAATTAAGGGGGAATGTTGGAGGGTATGTTGTTCTAAAGTGTAACTATTAAAGGGGAATGTTGGAGGGTATGTTGTTTCTATAAGTGTAACTATAAAGGGGAATGTTGGAGGGTATGTTGTTTCTATAAGTGTAACTATTAAAGGGGAATGTTGGAGGGTATGTTGTTTCTATAAGTGTAAACATTAAGGGGGAAGTGGAGGGTATGTTGTTTCTATAAGTGTAACTATTAAAGGGGAATGTTGGGGGTTGTTTTGTTTCTCTATGTGTAACTTAAAGGGGAAGTTGGAGGGTTGTTGTTCTATAAGGTAACTATTAAAGGGGGAATGTTGGAGGGTTGTTGTTTCTATAAGTGTAAACTATTAAGGGGAATGTTGAGGGTATGTTGTTTCTATAAGTGTAACTATTAAAGGGGAATGTTGGAGGGTATGTTGTTTCTATAAGTAGTAACTATTAAGGGGGAATGTTGGAGGGTATGTTGTTCTTATAAGTGTAACTATTAAAGGGGAATGTTGGAGGGTATGTTGTTTCTATAAGTGTAACTATTAAAGGGAATGTTGGAGGGTATGTTGTTTCTATAAGTGTAACTATTAAAGGGGGAATGTTGGAGGGTATGTTGTTTCTATAAGTGTAACTAATTAAGGGGGAATGTTGGAGGGTATGTGTTTCTATAAGTGTAACTATTAAAGGGGAATGTTTGGAGGGTATGTTGTTTCTATAAGTAAATTAAAGGGGAATGTTGGAGGGTATGTTGTTCTATAAGTGTAACATAAAGGGGGAATGTTGGAGGGTATGTTGTTCTCTATAAGTGTAACTATTAAGGGGGAATGTTGGGAGTAGTATGTTGTTCTATAAGTGTAACTATTAAGGGGGAATGTTGGAGGGTATGTTGTATCTATAAGTGTAACTATTAAAGGGGAATGTTGGAGAGTATGTTGTTTCTATAAGTGTAACTATTAAAGGGGAATGTTGGAGGGTATGTTGTTTCTATAAGTGTACCTAGGGGAATGGAGCCTGAGCAACAGGATATTTTTCTATAAGTGTACCTAGGGGAATGGAGCCTGAGCAACAGGATATTTACGCAGATAGCAAACAGGTGGGGGAAGCCAGAATGGGACTTAATGGCCACCAGTCAGAACACCAATACGGCCGTTATCCATTATCGCTCTCTATTGCCTCCTATAGGCAAAGCCAATAACTGCTCAGTGCAATGGGCTTTTCCTAGTATGAAACTTTAACGCCAGCTATCTGCTGGCATTTACGTTTCTGTCTTAGAGAGACGTTATCGGCTTTGTACATAGCTTGTGGCGGTTACTTGACAGCTTCAGCTCCCTCTTCTGCCACCCAAGGATGCTATCCCTCTTTTGGAGTGTGCAGAGATCCCTTGGGATCTTGGGAGGTACTAGGCACTGAACTTTGTTAACTATCCACCTTCTGATTGTGGAGACTGTAGTTGCTTTCATTTTTAATCCCCTGCAGGTATCAGGGGACCTGATTGTTGTCTGAGGACCTCAATGTAAGTAAGGATACAGGCCTTTACAACCAAACATTGCATGTCATAATCTTCAGACTGTCCCTCTTCTTCAAATGCAGGTAGCACTATAGGCTGCTTTAAGTGAAACCTGGAAACAACCCTTGGAAGGAAGTCGGCTAGTAGATACAAAATTATGACCTCTAGGAGGAAATTAATATACGTGGTTTATTAGAGAGGGCTGTTATCTCACATGCCCGTCGTCCATAAGTAAGAGCAACTAACAAAACAGTTTTGAGAGTCAGATCAGTTAAGAAAAATGATTGACTTGGCTCAAAGGGTAAACTAAAAGTTAAGGCTCTTAAAACTGTAGGCAGATCTCAATCTCCTTAGGAGGTCTAATAAATATGGCCCCTTGAAAAAATCTTCAATTCTTGCTCATACAACTTCGTACCTAGAGATGCTGAAAGAGCTGATGTCTGTACTCTATCCAAACCCTCCTAAAAATTAAAGAACTTGTGGAATTGATGAGATCTGTCTGTTCTCTGCCCATAGCCTGTAAGTTTCCCATACAGCTGTATACCTAGAAGAGGCAGAAACTTTTCTAGCCCTCAGGAGCGTCTCTATTTAATAAAGTTGATTGGTATAGAACCCTGAAGTGGATATGGTGCACCGACCTACATAATATTTAGATCCAATGGGATTTACCTGATATTGTCAAGGTGTATGGGGTGGAGCTGATACGATCATGATGTGTGTGGAAGGTCGACTGAATGTATGAACATGTCATACGTGTTCATGTTGCAGTTTTACTCCTGTCGTACAATCAGTTTTTCCCTTGTGATAAAATCTACACACGTTGGTTACTGTTTACCAATGTCCATAACTGTACAATAGGTACAATGTCACTATGTATTTGCATTGGGCCCAGTTCCTGTAACTAGAATATGTCCTTGGACATTATACAGTTTTGGTTAGTATAAGGTGGATATTTACTTTTACTAGTTTTGTAGCCATCTTTGCCCTGCAAACTATCGTCCTACAGTAACATTTTCAATGGATTTGTTCGTGTGTGATCAATTATCCAGCCATTTTGAATCTCCTTCTTGTAATCTGATTGGATCATATTAATTGAGGTAAAAATTTGATTTGGAAACAAATTTTTACTCTTCAGGCACATCAATACTCTGGCACCAAGTCACTGCAATGAATTAAGATGGTTTCCTCATTCACCAACATTCCATTTATGTAATGTCAACAGTAAACATCTTGCCATCCGTAAACCTAAGGCTGTTTAAATACGATGTGGTATCAACATAATTTACTCTCTCAGTGATTTCTTATGTAGAAGAACAGCATTATAATGTTTCTTTCCTACCAGTAGATAAAGCACCTGGTGTACTCCCCTCCGCTGATTTATGGCTACCTGGGGATGTTTAAGGAGTTTCATAATGATCTATTGTTGTGATGAAACCACATAGCATTTTACCTATACGATGTGTGACTTTCTATCATCTGATAGGTTGAGGCAATTTACCAGCACAGGTACATAGCCCTGAATGTGTTACCAACTTTACAGCCTTTCCATTTACTTTACGGACTGGCGCAGTCGGTTTTTCTGTGTGTTTGTGGGCAAATCACAAGTGAGCCTGTTATTTATGCCAAGGGTCAGATAACTGGATAAAACAAGGAAGACCCACATGTCACTTAGCAAAGGTGAAATACCAACCCCCCCCTCGTGTACTTACCTGTAACCCGACTCTGCCCTGTAAACACTTCACAATTCTTTAATTTAGCACAAAACAAATAAAATGTTTTTTTCCCCTTTAATAGAAACCTGTGTAGGAACCGTCATGTAATTTATCGGGTAGCGTGTATCAGACACTCAATGTTTGGTCAGAGAAGATCCTAAGGCAGGAATGCCCAACCTGTGACCCAGGCAATGCTTCAAAACTGCAACTCACAGCATTCCCTGTGTTGGATTCGCAGGGTTGGAGGGTATGTTGTTTCTATAAGTGTAACTATTAAAGGGGAATGTTGGAGAGTATGTTGTTTCTATAAGTGTAACTATTAAAGGGGAATGTTGGAGGGTATGTCGTTTCTATAAGTGTAACTATTAAAGGGGGAATGTTGGAGGGTATGTTGTTTCTATAAGTGTAACTATTAAAAGGGGATTGCCGTGCCGCGTTTTCAATTATATGAAAAAAGCACAAACGCAGAAAAAAATGCAGCAGTGTGGCCTAGCCCTGAGAGGGAACTATTTAGAAAAAGCTGACAAAACTTTGCCATCCATGTGACAGAAGCCTAAGTGAATATTGTGTAATTAGGTGTCTCTGTCCTTCCCTACTGGGGCAAAGGTGAGATAATTAATGGTCAAGTTCTTTTAGTTTACGGTTATTGTTGTGTTTATGGAACAAGTAATTGGGCGAAACGTCTGGTGTTTGGAATTTGACAGAAGGTAAAAAGATGCTGAAATAACAACACGGAGCTCTGGGCTCACATCAACCACAGGCCCTTAGTCTACAAACAGCCATGTCGGACAATACTGTCAGACTGATCAGGCAGTGCTGGCCACGAGCCCCTATGACACAAAGTAACAATGAGCATTATACACCAAGGAGGTTCCCCTATACCAAAGAAGCCCAACCTGACCGAAACTAAAGCCTTGTACACACGTCCTATTTGACGCCCGGCGCACAACCCACAAGAGTGTGCACACACAAGGGACGAATGGCCGTGGCAGATCAATGAACGACACCCAAGGTAAGGCATGCACACTTGAGATTATTAGCTGAAATGGACGTTCATTGCTTGTTTTTGCGCTTGGGCGTGATTCGGTGTGTGTATTATCGGACGTGTGAACGTACCTTAAGAGCTGTACTTGCATTGTGCACAAAGGAGCGTGGGTGCATTGAAGACTGTCAGAGAAGCTGGTGCTGGATCGATCCATGCTAAGTTCTTTCTCTTACTGAAGAATGTGAGGTAAGATATAGTTGATTTACCTCCGGTTCTTTAGTTAAACAGAAAAAAGAATATTAAAGGGCAACTCAGCCCCGAAACTAAATTTTACTATCCTGCAGGGAATTGCTATAAACCTCGACCTTGCAAGGTTTATAGCACTCCCTGCCGTCCCCAAATGTACTTACCGAACCTTCGTTCCCCCGCTGCCTTCTGCTTAACTCCTGTGCCTTTCCTGTGCACAGAAGTCAAGCAGGAGGGGCTCGACCGGCATCCGCCTATGTGATTGGCTAAGGCAGGGAAGGCTAGCTGAAGTAGTATTTTCAGCGGAGGCAATAGAGACGCTCCTGAGGGCTAGAAAAGTTTCTGCCTCTTCTAGGTTTTTTTTTTTCATGGTAATTTCTATGAAGTCCAATTTTCTAATATATGTCTTAAAATAACAGCAAAAAAACAAACAAATGAAAAGAATTAATGTGAAATACAATTTCAGCCCATTAGCAATGGATTTTACCACCCCCCTTTTTTTTACTGTTTCTAGTTACACTATTTAGTATATTTTACTTTGAACCTCGGGTCTAAGAACACTAATTTTCACCTTAATGGAGAGCTAAATACCAGTGTGAATCCATATAAATAGCTCACCTTAATGGAGAGCTAAATACCAGTGTGAATCCATATAAATAGCTTATATTTCCTCCCTGTTTCTCCAGTTTGAAAAACAGATGGTTCAGTAAGTCCGTAATCAGCAATGTGACATAACAGTCCAGGAATTCCATGATCCATAACAGAGTGGAATTACTTGAATTTAATGCACAGGACTGATTTTATTTCTCAGATTGTTTAGCTATGCAATATGACATTTTTATTTAACTTCGACATCTAATTTTTTATGGCTTTAATTATATTTCCGGTAAAGGAAACAAACACAAACCCACAATTAAAAAAAAATGTGTCCTAGGTCTATCATACCCTCTACCATTCCCCTTTAAATAGACAGAATATTGAGAAATGCATTGCATAGAGCTGTGCTAAGATCAGGTTCACTTCCTTATCCTCCCCCTGCAGCTCCGTACCCTGTTATTTCTATAAGTGTAACTATTAAAGGGGTGGTATTGGAGGGTATGTTGTTTCTATAAGTGTAACTATTAAAGGGGAATGTTGGAGGGTATGTTGTTTCTATAAGTGTAACTATTAAAGGGGGAATGTTGGAGGGTATGTTGTATCTATAAGTGTAACTATTAAAGGGGGAATGTTGGAGGGTGTGTTGTTTCTATAAGTGTAAATATTAAAGGGGGAAAGGCGAAATGTTGGACGGGGATGTTTTTCTATAAGTGTAACTATTAAAGGGGGAATGTTGGAGGTGTGTTGTTTCTATAAGTGTAACTATTAAGGGGGAATGTTGGAGGTATGTTGTTTCTATAAGTGTAACTATTAAAGGGGGAATGTTGGAGGGTATGTTTTTCTCTAAGTGTAACTATTAAAGGGGAATGTTGGAGGGTAGTTTTCTATAAGTGTAACTATAAAGGGGAATGTTGGAGGTATGTTGTTCTATAAGTGGAACATTAAAGGGGAATGTTGGAGGGTATGTGTTTCTATAAGTGTAACTATTAAAGGGTAACGTTGGAGGGTATGTTGTTTCTATAAGTGTAACTATTAAAGGGGGAATGTTGGAGAGTATGTTGTTTCTATAAGTGTAACTATTAAAGGGTAACGTTGGAGGGTATGTTGTTTCTATAAGTGTAACTATTAAAGGGGGAATGTTGGAGAGTATGTTGTTTCTATAAGTGTAACTATTAAAGGGGGAATGTTGGAGGGTATGTAAATTCTATAAGTGTAATTATTAAAGGGGGAATGTTGGAAGGTATGTAAAATGTTTCTATAAGTGTAATTATAAGTATAACTGCTGTCTTAATAGTTACACTTATAGAAAAACAATACCCTCCAACATTCCCCCTTTAATAGTTACACTTTATATAAACAACATACCCTCCAACATTCCCCTTAATAGTTACACTTATAGAAACACATACCCTCCAACATTCCCCTTTAATGTTACCACTTAATAGAACAACATACCATCCAACATTCCCCTTTATAGTTACACTTATAGAAAAAACATACCCTCCAACATTCCCCTTTAATAGTTACACTTAGAAAAAAACATACCCTCCAACATTCCCCCTTTAATAGTTACACTTATAGAAACAACATACCATCCAACATTCCCCTTAAATAGTTACACTTATAGAAACAACACACCTCCAACATTCCCCCTTTAATAGTTACACTTATAGAAAAACATACCCTCCAACATTCCCCCCCTTTAATATTTACACTTATAGAAACAACATACCCTCCAACATTCCCCCTTTAATAGTTACACTTATAGATACAACATACCCTCCAACATTCCCCCTTTAATAGTTCACTTATAGAACAACATACCCTCCAACATTCCCCTTTAATAGTTACACTTATAAGAAACAACATACCCTCCAATACCACCCCTTTAATAGTTCACTTATAGAAATAACAGGGTACGGAGCTGCAGGGGGAGGATAAGGAAGTAACCTGACTCTAGCACACGCTCTATGCAATGCATTTCTCAATATTCTGTCTATTTAAAAGGGGAATGGTAGAGGGTATGATAGACCTAGGACACATTTTTTTTTATTGTGGGTTTGTGTTTGTTTCCTTTACCGGAAATATAATTAAAGCCATAAAAAATTAGATGTCGAAGTTAAATAAAAATGTCATATTGAGCAACTAACAATCTGAGAAATAAAATCAGTCCTGTGCATTAAATTCAAGTATTCCACCTCTGTTATGGATCATGGAATTCCTGGACTGTTATGTCACATTGCTGATTACGGACTTACGAACCATCTGTTTTTCAAACTGGAGAAACGGAGGAAATATAAGCTATTATTTGGATTCACACTGGTATTTAGCTCTCCATTAAGGTGAAAATTAGTGTTCTTAGACCCAGGTTCAAAGTAATATACTAAATAGTGTAACTAGAACAGTAAAAAAAAGGGGGGGTGGTAAAAATCATTGCTAATGGGCTGAAATTGTATTTCACATTAATTCTTTTCATTTGTTTGTTTTTTTGCTGTTATTTTAAGACATATATTAGAAAATTGGACTTCATAGAAATTACCATGAAAAAAAAAAAGATTCCCCCATAAAATGCTTTTAGGTCCAGCCACTTACTTGATGATGGCCTACCCTTCAACATTACCCTTTGAATAGGGACACTATTGAGAATTGCACTGCACAGAGCTGTGCAGTATTTTGTCTCTAGAATTGTAACTATTAAAGGGGAATGTTGGAGGGTATGTTGTTTCTATAAGTGTAACTATTAAAGGGGGAATGTTGGAGGGTATTTGTTTCTATAGTGTAACTATTAAAAGGGGAATTTGGAGGGTATGTTGTTTCTATAAGTGTAACTATTAAAGGAATGTTGGAGGTGTGTTGTTTCTATAAGTGTAACTATTAAAGGGGGAATGTTGGAGGGTATGTTGTTCTATAAGTGTAACTATAAAAGGGGAATGTTGGAGGGTTTGTTGTCTCTATGGTGTAACTATTAAAGGGGGAATGTTGGAGGGTATGTTGTTTCTATAAGTGTAACTATTAAAGGGGAATGTTGAGGGTGTTGTTTCTATAAGTGTAACTATTAAAGGGGAATGTTGGAGGTATGTTGTTTCTATAAGTGTAACTATTAAGGGGGAATGTTGGAGGGTTGTGTTTCTATAAGTGTACTATTAAAGGGGGAATGTTGGAGGGTATGTTGTTTCTATAAGTGTAACTATTAAAGGGGGAATGTGTTTGGATGGTATGTTGTTTTTCTATAGTGTAACTATTAAAGGGGGAATGTTGGAGTGGTGTGTTGTTTCTATAAGTGTAACTATTAACCCTTTCCCTGCCACAGATCGTATTCACGATCTGTGCAGAGAATGCTTTAACTGCCACAATCGTAATACGATCTGTGGCTTCCCTGCAGCTCAAAAAAATTGGCCCCTGCTAGGGGGATCGGGGGGCAGCATTCAACTGCCCCCTAGCCCCCTCGATCCCCCTCGGTTTGATCCAAATCCGAGGGGGGATCGGAAGATACACTTACCTTTAGCCGGGTCCCGCGATGTGCAGCCGGTCCCACGTGGAGGAAGCGGAAAGGGAGATCCCGGTGACGTCACGGAGCTTCCTCCTTCACCGGGTCCTCCTTGAGTGGTAGGAGACTGCCCCTGGTGGTCTAGTTGAGGTACTGCAGCGTGATCTCCATAGATCATGCTGCATACCTAAGTATAGTAAAAGCTGTCAAGCTGCCAGCTTTACTATACATTTTGTGAATGGAACTCAAAGTTCCATTCACAAATAGGATTTTTTCTAAGTCTTTGCTACTTAGCGAAGAAAAAAATGGGGACGGAGATCAAATTTGGTGATCACTTCTGATCACCAAATTATTGATCTTTGCCAATGAATGAAAAATCACTTCCTGGAAATGATTTCCGGGAAGTGATTTTTCCGATCGGATTGATTGGAAAACGGGCATTTATGCCCGTATTCCAAGTTCGGTATCATTCCCTAAGATGATTTGATGATCATCTTTGGGAATGATCCCCCAAAAAGGGAAATGCACACAAAAAAATCTTAAAGTGATACACACAACCTTTTTTTTTTTTTACCACCTAAAACTATAAATTAGCAAAAACGTTGTCTTCTCCAAGCTCCCCAATGTCCCCATGATATCGGTAAAGTAACGCGGATCATTTATTTGTTATTTCAAGGGAAACTAACCTATTTTAGTAGAATTTGCAGAGGTACCAAAAAAAGACCGTATTGATTTTTAGGATCAGTAAAGTGTGCAAAAACTTGTTGACTCTCCGTACTAACTGGTTTTCCACTAAAAGGGGGAGTGGGGATAGGGGTGGGGGGTGGGTTGTGGGCGTTTTTTAATTTTTTCTTGTAATTGCAATTGCGCATGGATCCCATTTGAGCTAGTTGGTGGCCCCGTCTCTGTTTGCACCCACCCTTATGGCATACCGTTTGATTCAGGACATGTGGGAGATTGTCGTTTAGTGGGTTTTTTACTTGCCGAGTGGGTTTAGGTAGGATTTCAACCACTGAGTCCTCTTATTTTATTTTTTCACAAAACTCCTAAAGCACGGAGTTCTATGGATAAAGCGCCTGGAATTCTTCATGTATATACGAAAGCATGATACCATCACGTAGCTGAAGGTGTGTAGTTCCAAAAATATATAGTTTGTGGGGGTATTTCCAAGTTGATTAGGCTGTTTAAATTACAGAACACTTTGATTTTTTTCTTCTAATTGGACTTGTGCATGCGTCCAATTTGAGCTAGTTGGTGGCCACGTCTCTGTGTGCACCCACACATATGGCATACCGTTTGATGCAGGATATGTGGGAGATTGACATTTAGTGGGTTTTTTGCTTGTCAAAAGGTTTTAGAAGGATTTCAACCCTTGAATCATCTTATTTTATTTTTCACAAAATCTCGTAAAAACACGGACTTCTTTGGATCAGTGGGTCTGGATCTTCATGTATGTATGAAAGCATGGCATCGTAACGTACTGAAGGTGTGTAGATTCCAAAAATATATAGTTTGTGGGGAGAATTTCCATGTTTCGGGACTGTTTCCTTAGAAAAAGTGTAGGCTGTTCAAATTACAGAGCACTTTGATTCTTTCTTGTAATTGCATTTGTGCATGCGTCCCATTTGAGCTAGTTGGTGGCCACGTCTCTTGTGCATCCACGCATTGGCATAAGTTTTATTCAGAACATGTGGAGATTGATATTTTAGTGGGGGGTTTTATTTGTGGGGTGCATTTCCAAGTTTTGGGCTGTTTTGAAATTACGAGCACTTGATTTTTTTCTTGTAATTACCTTGTACATGCGCCGATTTGAGCTAGTTGGTGGCCACGTCCTCGTACATCCCCACATATGGCATACTGTTTGATTCAGAACATGTGGGAGAGTGAAATTTAGTGGGGGGTTTATTTGTGGGGGCATTTCCAAGTTTTGGGGCTGTTTGAAATTACAGACAACTTTATTTTTTCTTGTAATTACACTTGTGCATGTGTCCCATTTGAGCTAGTTGGTGGCCACGTCTCTGTGTGCACCCACACATATGGCATACCGTTTGATGTAGATATTGTGGGAGATTGACATTTAGTGGGGTAGTTTGGTTTGAGGTAGGATTCCAATCCTTGAATCTCTTATTTTATTTTTCACAAAACCTCCTAAAAACACAAGAGTTCTTTGGATCACTGGGTCTGGATTCTTCATGTATGTATGAAAGCATGGCGTCGTAACGTAGCTGAGGTGTATAGATTCCAAAAATATATAGCTTGTGGGGGGAATTTCCATGTTTCTGGACTTGTTTCCTTAGAAAAAGGGTAGGCTGTTCAATTACAGAACACTTTGATTTTTTTCTGTAATTGCATTTGTGCATGCTCCATTTGACTATTTGGTGCCAGTCTCTGTGTCATCCACATAGGGCATACGTTTGATTCAGACTGGGAGATGATAATGGTAGGGCATTTCAGTTTGGCTTTAATACAGAGCACTTTGATTTTGTATTACACTTGTGTCCCATTGACTAGTGTGCCATGTCCTGTGTACATCCATGCATATGGCATCGTTTGATCAGGGCATTTGAAGATTGATAATTGAACAAGTTTTTTTACATGACATGGAAATTTGCCATGATTTTTAACTTGAATTGTATTTTTATAAATTTTTCCTGAAAATCTGGTAAAAAAGCAAAATTTTAATGAAACTCGCTCATACCATGGTGGTATGCATAAAAGAATCACACCATTGTGTAGCTGAAGATGGTAGATTCCAAAAATATATAGTTTTGGGGGGGTTTATTTCTAATATAGAAGGGTGTTTAGTTGACAAATCTGAAAAGTTGCTGTAATTGGCCATTGTTCTTGGCTCACTTTGTTGTATCTATAAGTGTAACTATTAAAGGGGGAATGTTGGAGGGTATGTTGTATCTATAAGTGTAACTATTAAAGGGGGAATGTTGGAGGGTATGTTGTCTCTATAAGTGTAACTATTAAAGGGGAATGTTGGAGAGTATGTTGTTTCTAATAGTTACACTTATAGAAACAACATACCTCAACGTTCCCTTAATAGTTACACTTTTAGAAACAACATACCCTCCAACATTCCCCTTCCCTTTAATAGTTACACTTATAAAACAACATACCCCCCCACATTCCCCCTTTAATAGTTACACTTATAGAATACATACTCTCCCAACATTCCCCCGTTAATATTTACACTTAAAGAAACAACATACCCTCCAACATTCCCCCTTTAATAGTTACACTTATAGAAACAACATACATCCAACATTCCCCCTTTAATAGTTACACTTATAGAAACACATACCCTCCAACATTCCCCCTTTAATAGTTACACTATAGAAACACATACCCTCCAACATCCCCCTTTAATAGTTACACTATAGAAACATACATCCAACATTACCCCTTTAATAGTTCCACTTATAAACAACATACCCCAACATTCCCCCTTTAATAGTTACACTTATAGAAACAACATACCCTCCAACATTCCCCTTAAATAGTTACACTTATAGAAAAACATACCCTCCACATTCCCCCTTAATAGTTACACTTATAGATACAACATACCCTCCAACATTGCCCCTTAATAGTACAGCAGTTATACTTATAATTACACTTATAGAAACATTTTACATACCCTCCAACATTCCCCCTTTAATAATTACACTTATAGAATTTACATACTCTCCAACATTCCCCCTTTAATAGTTACACTTATAGAAACAACATACCCTCTAACATTCCCCCTTTAATAGTTACACTTATAGAAACAACATACCCTCCAACATTCCCCCTTTAATAGTTACACTTATAGAAACAACATACCCTCCAACGTTACCCTTTTAATAGTTACACTTATAGAAACAACATACCTCCAACTTCCCCCTTTAATAGTTACCTTATAGAACACATACCCTCCAACTTCCCACCCTTTAATATTTACACTTATAGAAACCACATACCCTCCAACATTCCCTTTCCCTCCCAGTAAGTTTGTATTGGAACTATTAAAGGGGTAAGTGTTGGATGTATGTTTGTTTCTATAAGGTGTAACTATTAAAGGGGATGTTGGAGGGTATGTTGTTTCTATAAGTGTAACTATTAAAGGGATGTTGGAGGGTATGTTGTTCTATAAGTGTAACTATTAAGGGGGAATGTTGGAGGGTATGTTGTTTCTATAAGTGTAACTATTAGGGGAAGTTGGAGGGTATGTTGTTTTCTTTAAGTGTAAACTATTAACGGGGATGTTTGGAGAGTTGTATTCTTAAGTGTAACTATTAAGGGGATGTTGGAGGGTTATGTTGTTTCTATAGTGACTATTAAAGGGGGAATGTTGGAGGTATGTTGTTTCTATAAGTGTACTATTAAAGGGTAACGTTGGAGGGTATGTTGTTTCTTAAGTGTAATATTAACGGGGAATGTTGGAGAGTATGTTGTTTCTATAAGTGTAACTATTAAAGGGTAACGTTGGAGGGTATGTTTGTTTCTATAAGTGTAACTATTAAAGGGGAATGTTGGAGAGTATGTTTTTTCTATAGTGTAACTTAAAGGGTAAGTGGAGGGTATGTTGTTTCTATAAGTGTAACTATTAAAGGAAGTTGGAGGTATGTTGTTTCTATAAGTGTAACTATTAAAGGGGGAATGTTGGAGGGTATGTTGTTTCTTATAAGTGTAACTATTAGGGGAAGTTGGAGGGTATGTTGTTTCTATATTGTAACTATAAAGGGGGAATGTTAAGGTATGTTGTTTCTATAAGTGTAACTATTAAAGGGGGAATGTTGGAGGGTATGTAAATTCTATAAGTGTAATTATTAAGGGGGAATGTTGGAAGGTATGTAAATGTTTCTATAAGTGTAATTATAAGTAAACTGCTGTGTTGCTTGCCCAATTATTATTCATAGACAAACACAAGAGCAGATTTTAGGATCTGACACCTACACAGTTATTTGATGAGAGAAACATATAGATAAGCTCAAGAGGTCCGTTTTTCAAGTGTATTTACATATTTGACAGGCTATATAGTTATTCAGTGTAAGAAAAGCAATATGGCAGATCCACCTCTCTGAATGGTTTGTAAGTAAGAAGTGAGGGAATGCTATTTTTACCCTAGAGACTACTACCTATGGTACTTTGTAAAAAATGGCTTTTTGTGGTTTCTTTTTTTCAGAACTTAGCTTTTATGTTTCTTGCTGGAAAAGAGTATGGCAGCCCTCACAAGTAAATAAACAAGACTAATATGAATATCTACCAGCCTAGTCCTTATTGTGGGATTAGGTTGTAATGGTGACACACCTGGCAATGAGAGGTCTCCCCCAGTGTAGGGTTGTAGTGTTACAGGAAGTGGTGGTGTCAGATCAGATAGTGAGTAATTTGAGACAGGAGGGGTGTGAGCTCACCTTTGTGTATTGGGTTATACAAGAGCAGAGAACTCAGCCCAACAAACAGAAACTTCCTGGCTGGGTGAGAGGTAAGAATTCTCTGCCTGAGTGTTTGGGGCTTAAAATATGGAGTCTGATTGCTTGGTCAATGGGTTGGATAGAAAGGTTTTATTGTCTGCATTTGATCTGTGGAATGTTCACATTTAGTACTGGCATCCATCTTTTAAAGGGAACATGCCTCTTTAAACTTAAGTGCTGCTAATGCTTTATATTTGGATTGTTGCTTTTTAGGTCATGTGCAGCAGTAGACATAGTAATAACACAGCCAAACAATGGCTTTTATACACACAACTGGTTACAATGCATTATGGGTCATTAGTGAAGATTATGTGGTTTAAAAAAGGGGTAGGAGTAGGGCTCTATGATGAGGGTTAGACAGTCTCTGGTTATTGATTTCAATGCAATGAATGAAGCCCATAAGGGGCTAACTGTATAAACCTGTTATAAAATGGGACATGCAAGAACTTTATATTACCCTCCTGATATTCCATGTGTCCGAATGGAGATACTGCTAGTTTTATCCCTAAGGTGACCATACATTAGGCCGATTTTCTATACAATCCGACATTTCAATTGATTGGTCGAAAAATTGTACTTTTCCCGATCTTATTATGCGACATTAGATCGTAAAATCGATTGTAATTATGACCAGGAAAGTCGATTGGTAATGATTGTAATGTTTTCTGAAGTTCCGATTAAATGTAAATGTAATCTCACAATGGACGACATTCGACCTTAATCACGAAACAAATTGGATGTCATACAATGTATGGACATCTTAGCACAATTAAATTGTATATCTGTCTATCAAATATTGATTGGTGTAAGTTGTTTTACGATCGTATATACACATACACACATCACACTAATACACAGTGTAGTCCAGTGTTGAAACAGCAGTGCATTTGGGACAGTGTAATGGTTTGTGTCTGAATGATTCCAACTGACAATTAAGGCTCCCACAAAAGATCATTATGCATTGCTACACATATGTCATGCAGTGGTATCACGGTGTATAACATGCAGTATGTAGGTATGATGTGTAGTCTGTATGAACAGTGTCAGACTGGCATTGTGGGAGAGGCGCCAACCCAGCAATCTCTCTGCTCTCCCTCTATGACATGCTGACATTGCATTGTGCTTGTGCTGCAGTGACATTTACACCATAATCCTGACATCCTCTTACTTCCTCTATTGCTACGCAGCAGATAAAACAATTGGTCACATGATATTTAATGCACCTAAATGATACACAGTCATGTTATTAGTAATCATGTATCACAGGGAAAGTTTCATATCTTTCCGGTGAAGGTAATGTGGTTGTATCAAGTTTACCCCGAAATTCGTTGTAATTGTATATTGTATTATCAATGTATTGTAATGTTACACAGTGTTGTGTTGAAATGTTATCATAAATATATTTAGGTAACAAATAACAAAAATGTAAGTTATGCTGGTGAAAATATTTCCATATGATCTGATCTAGAAAGCCTAATCTCTTTTGCAGTCTTTACCATAGAAAGAACCCTGTATTCCTGGTTAATGTTACTTCTGGTTATTTATCACATCTCCACCTGTCTGGGGAACCGTGTTATTGAATATTGGATTCAGGGCTTTTAACCTCCGTACCCTAACGCATGAAATAAGATGGAGATTCCACCAGTCTTTATGTATGTTGTTTCTTTTTCTCAGGTCCCCCCACACCACAGTAGACATGGACATTCTCTTTGTCACCATCATCTCTTCCTGTGGCCTGGGATCTTCATGCACCTACAGCAGAGGATTCCCTTCGTTTTGTGGCTCTCGGAGATTGGGGGGGACTCCCATTGCCCCCCTACACCACCAGACAGCAGGAAATGGTTGCAGAGGAGATTGGGAAAACTGTGGCAAACTGGGGGCTAATTTTATTTGTCTCTGGAGACAATTTCTACTACGATGGCGTCACTGATGTGACAGATCCCAGGTTTAAGGTAATTACTACAAGGATACAGATATTCCCTCACACCAGTCTTACACCATGATTGTACTAACCCTTGCAACCACACATGGCTTGTATACACAGCACAGGGAAGGCAAAAACTCACTAACAAATAATTACTGCACAGCCCTACACAGTGACTTGTATACACAGCACAGGGAAGGCTGCAACTCACTACACAAACACACTACTGCACTGCCCTACACAGTGACTGTATAACAGCACAGGGAGGCTGCACTCCACTACACACAACAACACTACTGCACTGCCCTACACAGTGACTGTATACACAGCACAGGAAAGGCTGCAACTCACTACACAAACACACTACTGCACTGCCCTACACAGTACTTGTATACACGCACAGGAAGGCTGCAACTACTACACAACACACTACTGCATCGCCCTACCAGTGACTTGTATACACAGCACAGGGAAGGCTGCAACTCACTCACAAACACACACTACTGCACTGCCCTACACGTGCTTGTATACACAGCAGGGAAGGCTGCAACTCACTACACAAACACACTAACTGCACTGCCCTACACAGTGATTGTATACACAGCCAGGGAGGCTGCAACTAATAAACAAGTACACTAACACATTGCTCTCACCGTGACTTGTATACACAGCATAGGGAAGGATACAACTCACTACACAAGCACACTAACACATTGCTCTACACCGTGACTTGTATACACAGCATAGGGAAGGATACAACTCACTACACAAGAACACTAGCACATTACTCTACACCGTGATTGGTATACACAGCATAGGGAAGGATACAACTCACTACACAAGACACTACACATACTACAATACTACACCGTGACTGTATACACAGCATAGGAAGGTGCAACTCACACACAAGACACATACACATTACTCTACACCGTGATTGGTATACACAGCATAGGGAAGGCTGCAACTCACTACACAAGAACACTAGCACATTACTCTACACCGTGATTGGTATACACAGCATAGGGAAGGCTGCAACTCACTACACAAGAACACTAGCACATTACTCTACACCGTGATTGGTATACACAGCATTGGTGGCTGTTTTCGCACACTTTTTACACACCGTTCCTGTTAGAATAGTGCACCATAACACACAGACAGGGATGTTTCTCATTTCTTTTCCCCATTTTTCAGAGCACTTTTGAGTCGGTGTACAAGGCCGAATCCCTCAGCGGTATCCCATGGTACATACTTGCGGGGAATCACGACCACAAAGGCAATGTGTCCGCCCAGATCGCTTACTCCAACGTCTCTGCACGCTGGTAATTTAGGAACTTATTAGCGATATTGGAATTCTGGGTGTTGTAGTTCAGTAATGTTGGTCAGACATCCCTAATTTGGACTGTAAAAGAGTATGGGCTGCACAAGGAGTAATTCACAAGGATTTAGGAGGAATAGATTTTATTAAACAAACTTTCTTTTTTTATGAAGAGGTGAGTTAAGCTGGGTACACACAGTAACGATAAAGCCCCGATACCGTCGGATCCGACGCTATCGGGGCTTTATTGTTACTGTGTGTACGTTCGTTTCCCGAACGAGCGCACGGCCGTACGCTCGTTCGGGAAAGGCCGAAAATTTCCATCGGCCGCGCTAGACTCCCTATAGGAGTCTAGCGCGGCCGATGGAAACACACGTCCCGAGCGTTCTCCCTATAGGGAAGAACGCTCGGGACTGTGTGTATGCAGATCTTTAAAGATGGCAGACAGGATCTTGCAGATCCTGTCTGTCATCTTTCAGAAATCTGGACTGTGTGTACCTAGCTTAAGACTGAAGAGTCAGGCACAGCAGTGGATGTGGTATACTTGGATTTTGCTAAAGCTTTTGATACTGTGCCACATAGGCGGCTAATGTATAAACTGAGGACTGTTGGCCTAGAAATAAAACATGTGTATATGGGTAGAGAATTAGTTATTGGATCGCAAACAGAGAGTGATGGTCAATGGAGCTACATCCATGTGGGCTAAAGTTCTAAGTGGAGTGCCTCAGGGTTCCATTGAGGGCATTGAGTGCAAGGTCTCTGTGTTTGCTGATTAAGCTAAACTACACAGATATTTGGTAACTTCAAAGGATGTGCAAGTGCTGCAAGCTGACCTAGATAGATTATCAAAATGGGCAGCAGGAGGGCAGATGAGATTCAATGTTGATAAATGGAAGGTGATGCATTTGGGGCTGCCACCTACACCATAAACATGGACAAGTTTACACCTCAGAAAATCCTGGTTCCCATAGCCCCACCCCTAAACACAGACCACACCCCCAAACCATACTCTTTTTCTCTTTTTTTGAAAGAAAATACACTATATAGGGGGTGGAGATTGACAGCCGCATCCTCCAACCACATGCCTAATAGTAAATCCGGGCCTTACCATAAATTACTCAAGTGAATCTCTGTTAGAAAAACATCTGGGGGTTCTAGAAGAAAACAGACCTATGCTGGTCATACAATAGGTATTTTTTCTTTTTTTCAAATAATAAAGGAAAAGAAGACCTGACTGTGAAAACACAGGATACCCTGGATCTGCCTTTAGACAGGTTTTTTCGCATTCATCGAATGAAATTTTAGGCAGGAATCCTAATTACGGTTAACTTACAGAATGTATGTTTTTATTCAACTTTAAAATCCTCCATACTCCAAACTCTTTAACCACATTTATTTTATCCTGGGGTTCACCCTTAACATGGTTGGGTTCGTTTACCCTGCGCCGCAGCGGCATTTTTTGGGTAAAAGTCACGCTAAGTGATTACATTTTGCACTAACCGCTATTGAATCGCTTAGGGTCAAACACATGTCCGACAGACGAGGCATGAACCCAGAGTGAAAGATATACCCGCACGTTTATGCCTTCACTCGGGCATCGTTCATGGATCTGCCACGGCAGATTGATAAACGACACCGGAGATTTTGTTCAAATCACATGGTTTTAAATGGGGTAGCCATCTGTCCCGCTAGTCAGGCTGGCAATTGTGTTTAACCATTGGTAGTTTGTCTGATGTGAACATTGTAATACACCACCTTTTGTAATAAAGAAAACGAATCACAGGAACCCTGGGCTGCCTAATGGGACCTAATAACTATCCCATACCTTTGTGTTTGTCTTATCTTACCCAAAGATAGAATCCAATACACACAAAAAGCTTGACTGCAGCTGCATTTTCACCAATGTTTCTGCCAATGTATGTATGTACCGGTATGTATAGTTTATTTATATAGCGCCACTTGGGGACGCAGCGCTGTACAGTAACAAAATACAATAAAGTCATACAAGGGGAACAAGTACATAGATAGTTCAGTACATAAATATAATATTTATATTATATAACTTATATAAATAGAAGTGCTAGAGCTGCAAGAGGAACGGAGGTCCCTGTCCCATAGAGCTTACAATCTAGTTAGGTGGGTAACATACAGATACAAAGAAAAGGGTAAGTGCTGGATTGAGAAGTATGCAGTGCCAATAAAACAGTCATATACTGGTTACCAGATAGGTAGGATGTAAGGGTAGATTTATCATATATAGATATATAGATATTATATACTGTGCTGGTTACCGGATAGGTAGGATGTAAGGGTAGATTTATCATATATAGATATATAGATACCATATACTGTGCTGGTTACTGAATGTCAGTCCGACCAGGGCACCTGTTTGTCACCCTGGCATTGATGTCACATCTAGAGACCAAATTGATAAAAGAAGGAGGTCCTTTATTGCATATGCAGAGACTACTGACAGATCCTGTGTATGTCAGTAGCCCCCCTTCAGAGACCTGTCACTGGTTTATATGAGCAAAATGACATCACACTGTGGAATGTTACATAATTCACAACCATTTTAAGCGTACATTCATGGAAACAAAGAGACCTATCAGAAGAGGTTTGTGTCCCCTCCCAGCACTATATGTGTTTTCCATTAAGGAGACGTGAACCTATAACTTTAACCCCTTCACTTAACCTTGTACTCCCATATTCCTGTATCCAGATTTTCCCCAGAATACCCTTAGTTCCCAGATCTCCTCCGTTTAAACTTTGGTTCTAAACAATCTTTAGAGCCTGGTAGTCCTACACCTCTAGAGCCTTATAGTCCATACCTCTAAAGCCTTGTAGTCCTAACCATTTTAACTCTTTGGCCATTAATTAGATATATCTGATTAGGGCATAATTATACATTATTATCAACTATATTAGGGACCCTGGGTGACCACCTGTCAGTTACTGGATAGGTAGGATGTAAGGATAGATTTATCATATATAGATATATAGATACCATATACTTTGCTGGTTACCAGATAGGTAGGATGTAAGGGTGTAGATTTATCATATATAGATATATAATACCATATACTGTGCGGTTACCAGATAGGTAGGATGTAAGGGTAGATTTATCATATATAGATAAAGATACCATATACTGTGCTGGTTACCAGATAGGTAGGATGTAAGGGTAGATTAATCATATATAGATACCATATCTGTGCTGGTTACCAGATAGGTAGGATTAAGGGTAGATTTATCATATTAGATATAATGATACCATATACTGTGCTGGTTACCGGATAGGTAGGATGTAAGGGTAGATTTATCTATATAATAGATACCATATACTGTGCTGGTTACCAGATAGGTAGGATGTAAGGGTAGATTATATATATAGATATATAGATACCATATACTGTGCTGGTTACCGGATAGGTAGGATGTAAGGGTAAGATTTATCATATATAGATATATAGATACCATATACTGTGCTGTTTTACCAGATAGGTAGGATGTAAGGGTAGATTTATCATATAGAGATATATAGATACCATAAACTGTGCTGGTTACCAGATAGGTTGGATGTAGGGTAGATTTATCATATATAGATATTAGATACCATATACTGTGCTGGTTACCAGATAGGTAGGATGTAAGGGTAGATTTATCATATAGTATATAGATACCATATACTGTGCTGTTACCGATAAGTAGGATGTAAGGGTAGATTGTTCATATATAGATATCATATACTGATGCTGGTTACCAGATAGTAGGATGTAAGGGTAGATTTATCATATATAGTATATAGATATCATATAACTGTGCTGGTTACCAGATAGGTAGGATGTAAGGGTAGTATTTATCATATATAGATATATAGATACCATATACTGTGCTGGTTACCAGATAGGTAGGATGTAATGTTAGATTTAAACCTGCTAATTGAGGTTTCTTGATGTAGAGAGAGGGGAATAGAATTTTAGAGGATGGGAGCTATAAGAGAGAAAGGTCTAAGGTGAGAGGAAGCAGTAGGAGTGGAAGGTCTGTACAGGAGCTGGTTCTGTGATGAGCGGAGGGTACAGGCAGGAACATATGGGGACACTAGAGAGGAAATGTTAAGAGGTACAGCAGAGAGAATGGATTTAAATGATAAAATAGGGATTTTGTATACAATGCGCAGGGAGCCAGGTTGTTGTTTGGTATCCTTTTAGAGAGCAAAACAATATGTGCAGCAGGATTTAGTATGGACTGAAGGGGAGAGAGGAGGGGAAGCAGGAAGACCAGTAAGTAGTAGGTTACAATAGTTCAGGCACGATAGGATCTTATCATGTGTAAGCAATCAAATTTTGGTTGCGCCAGTCAATCAGGGCCATATATAGGGCCATGTAAACAGCCTAAAGTAGCAATTCTGGGTGCTGGATCACTGCCTTATCTGATCTGTGCTAATAGATCTACTGTATTATACTGCTAGCTCTACTGTATTATACTGATAGCTCTACTGTATTATAACCTACTGTATTAGACTGAAAGCTCTACTGTATTATACTGTTAGCTCTACTGTATTATACTGCTAGCTCTTGATTTACTGTAGTTATGTATTAACTGTTGCTCTACTGTATTATACTGCTAGCTCTACTGTATTATACTGCTAGCTCTACTGTATTATACTGATAGCTCTACTGTATTATACTGAAAGCTCTACTGTATTATACTGTTAGCTCTACTGTATTATACTGAAAGCTTTACTGTTACTGATAGCTTTACTGTATTATGCTTGTGAAGGTTCTCATTCATCCAGGTCATGGTATATCTGTTGTATTCAATTAGATCAACTGGTCTTCAAGAACTAAACTTCAAGTCCAGTTGATCTAATTGAATACAACAGATATACTTTACTGTATTACATTTAGCTTTACTGTACTGTCACTGATAGCTCTACTGTATTATACTGATAGCTACGTATACTAGCTTACTGTAATTATACTGATAGCTCTACTGTGCTATACTAAAAGCTTTACTGTTACTGATAGGTCTACTGTATTACAATGATAGCTCTACTGTGCTATACTGGTAGCTCTACTGTGCTATACTGATAGCTCTACTAGTAACTACTTCTTGTATTACTGATATAGCTCTACTGTGCTATACTAAAGCTTTACTGTTACTGAGGTCTACTGATACAATGATAGCTCTACTGGCTATACTGATAGCTCTACTTAACTGTCTATACTGGATAGCTCTTCTGAGGCTATATACTGATAGCTCTACTGTGCTATACTGATAGCTCTACTGTGTTCTACTGATAGCTCTACTTTATTATACTAAGGGTTGGTACACAACAGCCTATTATTTGTCCCAACCGAGCGTTCGCTGCAAGGTAGCGCTCGGCCGGGGACTAATGACTGCCCTCGCAGCTGCGGACGACAGTGCGCGCGACCAACCGTGCTGTCACGTCATGCCAGCCGCCCACACCATCAGTAATGGTAGAGTAGTGCTATCAGTAAGGGTACAGTAGAGTGATCAGTAAGGATACGTAGAGCTATCAGTATATACAGTAGCGCTACCAGTAGCAGCACAGTAGGAATGGTACAAAATGGCTATCAGCACAGTTTAAGCTATCCGTGTAATACAGTAGAACTATCAGTAAAGGTACAGTAGAGTAATACAGTAGAACTATCAGTAAAGGTACAGTAGAGTTATCAGTAACTACAGTAGAACTATCAGTATAATACAGTAGAGCTATCAGTAATGGTAGAGCTGATAGTTCTACTGTACTGATACTGATAGCTCTGCCGTACCCTTACGGATAGCTCTGCGTACCTAGTACCTGTACGGATGCTCTGCCGTACCCTTAGGATAGCTCTGCCGTACCTTAGGGATAGCTCTGCCGTACCCTTAGGGATAGCTCTGCCGTACCCTTACGGATGCTCTGCTCCGACCCTAGGGATAGCTCTGCCGTACCCTTAGGGATAGCTCTGCCGTACCCTTAGGGATAGCTCTGCCGTACCCTTAGGGATAGCTCTGCCGTACCCTTAGGGATAGCTCTGCCGTACCCTTAGGGATATCCTGCTCCGTACCTTAGGAAGCTCTGCCGTACCCTTAGGGATAGCTCTGCCTGCCTACCTTAGGGATAGCTCTGCAGTCCTTCGGGATAGCTCTGCCGTGCCCTTACGATAGCTCTGCCGCCCTACGATAGCTCGCGTGCCCGTACGATCTCTGCCGTGCCCGTACTGATAGCTCTGCCGTGCCCGTACTGATAGCTCTGCCGTGCCCGTACTGATAGCTCTGCCGTGCCCGTACTGATAGCTCTGCCGTGCCCGTACTGATAGCTCTGCCATACCATTACTAATAAAACTACTGTACTCTTACTAATATTCCGATATATTAACCTGACTGATAGCGCTAATATAACAGCTGTACTGTATTCTATGGATAGCTGTACAGTTATTAATTTTGTGAACATTTGTCTTAATATTTATATATGAACAATATGCTGGCATATAAATGTTTAACTGACTTTTCTTAAAAAAAGTTTTTATGTGTTTTTTTTTTGTGGTTTTCTTTTCTGTGGGCATTTCTAACACATGAAGTGTGTTGAACATGATGGAAATAAATATTTATAACACGAGAAACCATGTGTTACTTAGATTTTGTTAAGTGTCCGAGACACCATTAGTCATGGACTGCTGATCTTCCTCCTCCCATTTTTTTTTTCTTTTTTTTTTACAGGAAATACCCTGATTATTACTATGATCTCTCTTCACCATTCCTGGCAGCAATGTCTCTGTGGGATTATAACTCTTGACACGGTGATGCTGTGTGGAATCAGATGACTTTCACGATGGGCAGCCACGTGGACCAGCAGATTTCAAAGTGTCTGGGAGGCACTGGAGTGGTTGGTGGAGAAGATGCGAGCTCCAAAGAGCATTACTTACTGGTAGCCGGTCATTATCCTATCTGGTCAGTGGCGGAACATGGGGCCTACTCACTGCCTGCTCAATTCTGTAGAACCATTGCTTAAAAAGTACAAGGCTACAGCTTATCTGTGTGGCATGAACACAACATGCAGGTAACTACTCTGCAATTGTAATGTCAGACTCGTATTCTCTGGGATTCTGGGAGTTTACCTTGGCTATCTTTTTTGTGACATAAACCTGCCACATATTCCCCAGGTCACCATGGCAGCATGTCCCCAAAATGGGTTAATCCCCCATAGATCCTATGGACAGGAAGTTAAAAAGCATTAAGGTATAAAGGTACCCTCCCCCAACTATACCTCGTCTTTTTTCCTTCCTGTCCATGGACACCAGTGGAGTAACATTCACCAGCTCACCGTCCATCGCGGATTCTTTCGGGCCTGTGTGTCTCCCCACTCTCTGGCAGGCCTGTGCTCCCCCGTGTCGCCTCCTCTTCAGGAGCAGCCTGTGGGGAAAGGAGCCCGAGGTGACGGGCCTGGGCAGTCTTGCACGTCCGAGTGCATGCGTTCCCCATCCAGATGGCGCCCGCGCCGTCATCAGCCAGCGCGGCCGGCGAGCCTTGGGCCGCCCGCTCTGATGGTCAGGCGGCCGCATGTAGGAAGTACGCTCCCATTGGAGCATCAGGGGGCGCGTCTCTCCTTCTCTGCCCTCCCGCCGCCGGAAACACTCCAATGATCGCCGGAGTGTGGCGGGGAGGAGCTTACCGGGTAAAAGCTTTCCTGGTGGTTTGGCGCGAAGCTGCAGCGCTGAGTCCAGGGAAGCAATGTGTTCAGCGTGTCCTGCTGTCCACTTGCCTGGAGCCGTTTTTGGGTCTGTGAAGGTAGGATACCTGCTAGGCAGGTGAAAAGGGGTGGCGTGGAGGAGGTATTTAGCATTTTGAAGTATAGGTTTTGCCTGTCTTTTTCTTGCAGCCTCCGATTGCGTTTAAAAGCCATGGAGTCTGGTAGCTCTGCCAAGAGTCACCCCAAGGGATCTAGGTGAGCTGGGGTAAGTATATAGAGAGTGGGGATGTGTGTGTAGCACAGCCATTTATGGCTGTATTCACTTTGTGTCTTGCAGCCTCTCTACCAGGAGCCTGTGCAGAAGTCTGACAACCAGTAAAGCTATAGACGAGAGGAGTCCACTGTCACCTTCCACATCAGAGAATAAATCATTCGATACTTTGATGCGCTGCATTCAGCAATCAGTAGAAAAAGGAATGGAGGCTTCCAATTCAAAGAAAAGAACACGGAGTCAGGAATCCAATCAGTAGATTCAGACTGTCTATACTCCAGGATGAAGATCGGGGACCGTCATATCTTTCAAGATGAGGAATTAGAGTTGAAGCGAACTTTGACGCATCAGTTATTGATCCCTGATAAAGGCTGTAGGAGTTCTCTATCGCTTACTGTAGAAACTTCCGAAATCTTCAACTGCAGATAAGCTGTTTCCCTCAATAAAAGGAAGTCGCTACTTTTCCACTACACATTTCCATGCGAGAAATAGGAAGCAGAGTGGAAGAAAACAGACAAAAGGTTTGCATAACGGGAAGATTTCTAAAGAAGTATCCCTTTGAGGAGGAAGACTCAAAATTCGGGATGTTCCCCCGAAGTGGGACGCAGCAGTGTCGAGATTGCCCGAGACTACCAACCGGTAAGGACCGGCAATTTTCAGAACCCCATGGAAAGAGAATGGAGTTCTCATTAAAGAAAGCTTATGGGGCTGCAGGGGCGTCATTTAGGCCAGCCGGCTATGACCTCAGTATCCAGGGCTATGAAATTAGGGCCAGAAAAGGGAAAGGCAATTGGGGCAAATCAAACGTCCAAAGCTGGTGGAAATGCTGTCTGATATCAAGTTGGCGACGACTTTTTCGCAGAGCCTCAGTGGATATGGTACGCCTATCAGCCAGTCAATGGCCTTGTCAGTGGCAGCTCGAAGAGCACTGTGACTTAAGTCATGGTTCGCAGATCAAGCTCAAGACAAATTATGTTTGCTCCCATATGATGGGGATATGTTATTCGGCAAGAAGCTGGATTCTATTATTAATGGGCGTCATGTGGAAAGAGCACTTTTCTGCCGCCGAGATCGCAGAGGCAAGAAGCAAGATTTGAGTCGGCATTTAACGAGAAAGGTCTTCGGGACTCAAAGTTTTATAGGCCTGGGAAGGACCAGAACAGACCAGTCTTCAGGTGCCCCAAAAAAGGGTACGTTGGAACTCAGTCCTCCCAGCAATAGGGGTACGCTGGTCCAGTGGAGAGAGTAGGAGGAAGATTGAGTCTCTTCTCCCAAGATCTGGCCTCAACGATTTCGGATTCCTGGGTGCTGAGTATAATTCAGCAGGGCTACAAAATCGGTTCCGAGAACTCCCGGAAAGACATCGATTCCTCCCATTCAGGCCCCCTGCAACCCAGGAGGATTGAAACTAATGAGAGATTATGTCTCTCAGCTTTTACAAAGAAGAAGCCATCGAGCCTGTGCCAGTACAGAACATCGAAGTGGCTTCTATTCAAACCTATTAATTAAGAAAAGCTTCAGGGTCAATGGGACCATTGCTGGATCTCAGAAACCTGAATTAACGTTTACGATCAAAAATTCAAAATGGAGTCTCTGGCCTCCATCATACAAGCAGTGAAAAGACATTCATGGTTGGTCAGTATCGTCTCAAGGATTGCCTACTTACATGTCCCAATTCATCACAGCTACAGGAAATATCTACCTTCATGGTAGAAAAGATCACTATCAGTTTTCACCTGCCATTCGGGCTGTCTCAGTCGCCGAGATATTACCAAAACTCTCATAACTTTAGTCGCAGAATCAGAAAGAAAGGCATTCAGATCATACCATTACTTGGACGATATAATGATAGTAGCCAAGTCAAAATCCCTGCGGCCGAACAACAGACCAAGGTGGTACACCACAATTCTTCAGGACACCGGATGGCTCATCAATCGAGAAAAAAGCCATCTCGACCCGAGCCAGAATCGTTTACCTAGGGGCATTGTTTCGAACCCAGGTGAACGAGGTAAAATTACAGAGAAAGGCAACTCAATATAATTCAGGCCGTTCAACTCTGATACAAAATCCTCAAGCGTCAGTACGTTCAATAATGAAGGTGTTGGGTCTAATGGCGGCAACAGTTTTTCTTACAAGGTGGTCAAGATGGCACATGAGATTATGCATAGCGACTTTCTTCTGTCCAGAGTCAGAATACCTCACCAAAATATGAACAAAATACTATCGTGCCAGCATCAATACTGAAAGATCTGAGATGGTGGTGCGAACAAAGGAACTTGGAAAGGGGTTTCTATTGGAACAACCAAGCTTCCTCTCGATAATGACAACGCATCCGCACTGGATGGGGAGCCCTCTTCAGGACCGTTTTGCTCAGGGAAGGTGGCAGAGAAGGGGAGAGTCTGCAAATCTGCTGGAATTGAGCGGTAAAAATGGCTCTGGAAGAATTCCGGGTGCTCTGAAAACCAACACGTGCTAATCAAGAAGCGACAATATGACCACATGACATACATACGGAAGCAGGGAGGTACAAAAGCAAAGTGCTCCTCGAGGAAGCAAGGGGGATCTTTTATGGGCAGAGAAAATCTGGTAAACTTATCACCCTACACCTGCGGGAGCAGAGAATATTAGGCAGATTACTTGAGCCGTCAGGAAGTACATCCAGGGGAATGGGCCTACATCCTCAAGTATTCAAGGATCTGACAAAGAGATGGCAGCCAACAATAGATCTTATGGCAAACCATCAAAACAAAAAATGTCAGCGTTCTACAGCCGTTTTCCAAGTCCAAAGCCATGGCAGTGGATGCGCTTCAGCAGGATTGGAGTTCGGGACTTCTATATGTATTTCCACCGATACCATGATTGGAGAGTCCTGCAGAAGATTCAAAGTCAGAGAGCAATGTGATCGCAATATTACCGAATTGGCCAAGAAGGCCTTGGTACCCACTGTTGCTATCCTGACAGCCGAACCACCAGTACAGTTGCAATACCTACCGAATCTCTTGTCCTGGGGTCCAATACTATATCAGGACTACTCCATCTCAAATTGATGGCTTGGAGGTTGAGAGGATCGCTAAAGTATAGGTTGTCAGGAGGAAATGATAGACTTTCTGCTAAAACAAGAAAGCCGTCCACATCCGTAAATACTATAAAATATGGAAACATTTTGCAGACTTTCTCAATGCCAACAGGGCCTGAGGCCACTACAATCAACCGTAGCTAATGTTGTAAGCTCTTGTTTACGGGATTTAAGAAGAACTTAAGTAGTAGTACTTTTAAAGGTCAAAATCTCACCCTTTCAGCAATCATGGGAAAATTGGGCGCTAGAACCAATAGTAAGAGATTCTTTGCAGCATGATAAGGATCAATCCGAGATCCTTTTCGAGGCCTCCACCGTGGAATCTTCCGCTGGTGCTACAACAGGCACTGACAGAAACACCATTTGAACCATTAGAGAAGATATCCTTATGGCTCCTTACGATCAAAGTAATTTTTCTGGTAGCAATTACCTCAGCATGCCGAGTAGGCGAGATTGGAGCATTATCAGTAAAGGAACCTCATATTCAGTTTTTTTGATAATAGGGTCAAGCTGAGACCAGCGTTTCAGTTTTACCGAAAGTCTTGTCAGAGTTTCATTAGATCTGGAAGTGACTTTACCCTCGTTTTTTATCCTAAGCCAAGTCCGAATTGGGAAAAAAGTGGCACCCCTTGACGTTGTGAGAGCTCTAAAGATTTATATAAACAGAACAAAAAAGATAAGAAAGTCTGATCATCTTTCATTGTTCCTGGTGGCTATAGGAAGGGCAAGCTCCAAGTAGAAAACAATCAGCGCTGATTGTGACTTGTATCCGTAAAGCACATCAGATAAGAGGCATAAAGATCCCTGAGGGTTTAAAGGCACATTCTACCAGGGCATTAAGCCTGTTCCTGGGCAATGGAAGCAGAGCATCTAAGGACCTCGTATGTAAGACGCAAGTGGTCCTCATAAAAACCTTTGTACGGCACTACAAACTTGACGTGATGGCCTCAGGGGACACAAGATTTGGACATAAATCCTGCAGTCTGTTGTTGGCCGATATAAAAAAAATATTGTGTGTTGAACATATATAGTGCCCGCCCATTATTTAGCTTTGGTATATCCCATTTTGGGGACATGCTGCCATGGTGACCTGGGGAAAACAGGAAATCAAAACATACTCACCAGATTTCTGTTTCCAGTCACTATCATGGCAGCAGTCACCAAAATGCCCTTCCCTAGATCTTCTTGTTTAATCGGAGATGAGCATGTTAAGCTTGGAAAGAAGACGAGGTATAGTTGGGGGGAGGTACCTTTATACCTTAATGCTTTTTAACTCCTGTCCATAGGATCTATGGGGGATTAACCCATTTGGTGACTGCTTGCCCATGATAGTGAACTGGGAAACAGAAATCTCGGTGAGTATGTTTTGTTTCCTTTTTCCAGTGTAATGTAATCAGATTGGTTTAAAACAAGTTGGCATATTTATTAAGAGGTGCTAAGGTAGTATATTGTAGAGGTTGTGATATGAACATAACATCTCCCTTTCCTTTTCAAAATAAGAGATTTTGCCCTAATGCTTCCTGTCTAGCTGAGACTTAACTATTTTTTTATACATAGTAACATACTAATGGAGGTTTAATAAAGACATACACTCGTCTAGTCCAACCTACCTATAGTGTCTTTCTAACTGTTACTAGTAACATTGGAGTATTGGAAGATGTATAAAAACACACATTCATCTTGTCCAACCTTATACCCACTAATAATTCCCAACAGTCACATAGTAATGGAGGTTTGAATAAAGACATACGTCCATCTAGTCCAACCTATACACACTACCATTGTCTGTATAACAGTTACATAGTAACAATAGTATTGAGGTTGTATAAAGACATACGTCCATCTAGTCAACTTATACCACTACCCCATAATGTCGGTATAACAGTTACATAGTAACATAGTATTGGAGGTTGTATAGACATACGTCCATCTAGTCCAACCTTTATCCCTACCCATAATGTCTGTATACATTACATAGTAACATAGTATTGGAGTTGTATAAAGACATACGTCCATCTAGTCCAACCTTTATACCTCACCCATAATGTCTCTATACAGTTACATAGTACATAGTATTGGAGGTTGTATAAAGACATACGTCCATCTAGTCCAACCTTTATACCCTACCCATAATGTCGTATACAGTTACATAGTAACATAGTATTGGGTTTGTATAAAGACATACGTCCATCTATCCAACCTATACACACTACCCATAATGTCTGTATAACATTACTAGTAACATAGTATTGGAGGTTGTATAAAGACATACGTCCATCTAGTCCAACTTTATACCCTACCCATAAGTCTGTAACAGTTACATAGTAACATAGTAAGGGAGTTGTATAAACATACGTCCATCTTGTCCAACCTATACACCTACCCATAATGCCTGTCAACAGTTACATAGTAACTAGTATGACATCATCCATCAGTCCAAGCTTACTCAGCTACTCTCCAGAGGAAGGCAAAAAAAACACGCTGAAAAGGGGAACAAAAATCCTTCCTGACTCCCTGGATGAAACAAAACTATTGATTTATCCCAGTCATTTTCAATATTTTTTTTAGTTTTAGCCCATTGTTAAAGTTATTCATATACTTGCCATTACCACATCTCACTGTAAAGAAACCTTTCCTAACCGAAGATGAAACCTCTGACCTTCTAATCAAAGGATGTCCTTAAGTTTCTCTGATATGACCTATTAGTGAACAACGCACCAGAGAGTTTATTACGTGGCCATTAAATATTTGTATAAAGTGATCATATCCCCACATCAAACGTCGCTTCTTCAATATAAACAGCCGTAAAGTTCTAATCTGCCTGCATAGACAAACCCCTCCATTATGCTTATTTATTTAGTTGTCCTTCTCTGAACTGTTTTCATTTCCAGGATGTCACTTTTATATAGAGTTCCAAAACTGCACCGCATATTCCAAAGAGGCTCTATCAGTGTAAAAGAGGTAGAATTATATTTTCTTCCTTGAATCTATACCTCTCTTTATACAAGAACAACATCTTGCTATCTCTAGCTGTTGCTGTCTGGTATACTTCCTGTTTACCATTCATAACATCACTGTTTGGTCAAATAACCCAGTTGATTAGCTCTCTAAACCTTCTAAACAGTGTCCCAGTGGGATTTCTTGTACCCCAACAGAAACCCATACTCCTCTTGCCATGAATGCGGCCATCTTGGAACTGCAGAACCTGATATACATTTTTGCATAAGCTGATCTATATCTGCCTTAAACCCACATCATTCACAATACGGCCAAATTAAGTTCATTCTTTCTTATTGTTCAAGACCCAATTCGTATATCAAAAAATATTTGCCACTTACATGTTACAAATTTCTACTTTAGAATCTTGGTACCGGGTATTTTTCTATCTCTTGTTTAGCGCTCAAATCTGAATCTGTATGGAAAATTGTATTTAGTTATTTCCCTCCCCCCATATTTTTCGTACCTGCAGGATAACGAGGGGATCGGTTACTTGCTGACGTGGTCAGGGAATTTTTGGAGAATTCTCATGCTCACGAGGATGAAGTACCCAGAGGATATCTACGGTTCTTCCAGGGTGATCGGACACATTGGGCTCTTTTCGCCTACTACAGATCTCTCTAGAGAGATGAACATAACCTCATCACTGAATGGCAAATGTCTCTTCCAAACCACTTGTAACCCTCGCACCTTTAACTGTCTGCCTGGCAGTTAGGTGCCACCCCATTGTTTAATGTCAACGAAGGAATCATTAGCATGGGATCATTTATTATAAACGTCCATGATAAGTTATGGTTATTTAACAAAATGGTCGCACAGCTGAATCCACCCTAAACAGTGATATGATAAGTCTGCTGGCCGGGAACCTCTACGCACCTTTGACCATGGACAGTTGGTGGCAAGCTGCCTCTTCTTCTATTTGCACTTAAGAGCTTCTATGGAATCTCTTCTCCACCATAGTTCCAGACGCATGCGCACAACACCATTGAAGACTCCATGAACCGAGGGTTTGACCATGGTTCGACATTAGTGAATTTTCCAGGAATGTGTTGTGTTGAACTTTATTCAAAATGCCAGTTGCCGTCCATAATGTCGAGTAGTAGAATGTACATCTAAAAAATCAACCTGTTCAAATCTGTTTCCCAAGTTGCTTTAGATTTTTTTTCCTGCTCTACCCCACACGCTACGATATTGTCTACGATTGACTGATTGACCAATACATTTGAATTGATCAAATTTTGTGCCAAGTCTGTCACCAATAACTCTGTGGTTCTTGTGCAACTTGATGTCGTATGATGATATTGTTTAGTGTTTGTCCGACTTAAGGCAATTGATTTACAATAAGAATACAAGGCCCAGTCTACTTGTTTCCCAGGAAAATAGATTCCATGATGGGAGAGTTACCCCCTGTTCCTTAGGCTGGGTATACACGGTAGGACTTTTGGTCCAAACCGAGCGTTCCTATAGGGAACCGCAGGAACGGCTGTGATTTACGACAGTTCCCTTCTGTGACAACTGGCGATTGAGCTCGGTCGCGGCCAGCCGCCCCACACATCAGATTATTTCTGGCCGGTCAAACACGGCACTATCAGTCGTGTCGGCCAGAATATACTGCTGGTGTGTGCCCAGCCTTATACCAAGATAATGTTTTCACCCTGATAGGAGCAGTTCTATGTATTCGGAGAGTTCTATATCTTAGATGGCCAATATGTTATATAGGGGGAATAGGGAAAATTTCCTGACTAGATTTTATTGCCAAAAACTGTTTTTTACTTCTACTTTGTTTTTTAAACCTCTAAATATGGCTTCTTGTCCAAGGTACCGTGAAATCTCTATATAACTAGACTTTATACATTGTTCTTCATTCTGCCCATTTAGAATCTTAATTTTAAATCAAAACCACCTCTATTTTGTGTGGGAAATAAGTAAGAGTGAACATGTACAGTAATCTAGATTTGTTGTAACTGAACTCGCATTTCATTGTTTGGATGTGTGACTTTCCTTTACCTTGATGCTCTTTTTATCGCTGTTCTTTAAATGTTTGTCTGTTTACCACAGAAAAGAATGAAAATAAATAAAGAATACCAATTGGAAGTTGTGTGCGTTCTGTCAGTGACAATGAGGTTGGAATGTATATATATAGATATATATATTATATATATATATAAATGATTGCTATGTATTGCGTTTGCTTTTTTCGTGAATGCCAGCCTTTCACGATCTGTAAAACGATTGTTAATTAATCCAATCCGTTTTAAACGATCGTTAATTTACGATATGATCGGAATACCGCATACTGATCGCAAATCTACACATATGAAATTGTGAATTTACGATCCACCATAGAATACATTGTGGTAGTTTACTTACGATTATGGGTCGAGTTGTTCCCTCTCATGTGACAAACAATCGGTTGTATTTCTTTGTAAATCTTCGTGATGTAAGTATCTACATGAAATCCTTTACCACAAATGGTGGCATGGTAGATAAATAATTGGGTGCAAACAAATAAAGGGTTGAAGATGAAAACAAACTTCACCCTTCAGACTCCCCTTTCAGCAGTGCAATGGGCTAGAGTAACCCACCCGATAAAGCACATCATCCTAACTAGGGATAACAGCTGCATTTTCTAATGCTGGTCTGTACAACACGTAAGGCATGCCCAAATGGCATCCAGATAGTTCTTACCTGTGAGTTCACGCAATGTCCCCGGATGGATTAGCTTTATGATTGTCTGGAACATAAATGACCATGTATGCAGGTATGGTTGTGTATAGCCCAATTTACATAGACAACAAAAACTGATAAAATTCACTACACCATAGGGTTATAGCACTGGAATAAGCCACCGGACCAATAATGCACATACTTGTGATTGGCAAACGGATTATGGTTACTCTGCAACCATGAACAACTTAACGGCTTTTGGTTCCCAATTTTTTTCTCGTTGCTTACTTAGTAAAGGTTTCGTACACGTCAATTTGTGAGCGAGGAATGACCCCCAACAGGCAAAGCGCTTACATGACTACGGACTCCATTTCGGACGAGAATCGTCTGGTATGCTTCAGTCGGGGGCTGTATGCTGATCGCCTGGCTGAATCGGCGAATGACCCCGCCAAAAAAGCCAACAATGGACGTACTGACTCTCCGAAATGGACGTTCGTTGCGTTTGTAGCGCTCGACCGTCGGTGGTCATTCTCGCTCACAAATTGAACGTGTGGTACGAACCTTAAGATAAGGGTATTTGATCTCAGTGTCCCCCCCCCCCCTCCTACACACACACTTTGGACTGTAGTTAAAAGTATAAAGGTTTGTTATGAGTATATGAGGTTAGACTATAGGAAAAAACTCAGTTCATAAAGGGAAACACGTAGGAAACTATAGAGATAAAGATAACCAAGCAAAGGTGGGCAAACAAGACCCAAGGGACACTCAGAGTGCAATGTTATAAATATTATTTATCACATGTAGACTGAATACTACATAGCACAGGGACACTCAGAGTGCAATGTTATAATATTATTTATCCCTGTAGACTGTATTACTAGACCCAGGGACATCAGAGGCAATGTGATAAATATTATTTATCACATGTAGACTGTAGTACTATAGGACCGAGGCACTCAGAGTGCAATGTTCTAAATTATTATATCACATGTAGATTTATCTACATAGACACAGGGAACACTCAGAGTGCAATGTTTATAAATATTTATTTATCAACTGTAGACTGTATCTACATAGACACAGGGACACTCAGAGTGCAATGTTATAAATATTATTTATCACATGTATACTGTATCTACATAGACAAAGGGACACTCAGAGTGCAATGTTAATAAATATTATTTGATCCATGTAGACTGTATCTACATAGACACAGGACCTCAAGTGCAAATGTTTAAATATATTATCACTGTAGACTGTATCTACATAGACCCAGGGACACACTCAGAGTGCAAGTTATAACATATATTTCTCCCTGAGACGTATCTAATAGACCCAGGACACTCAGAGTGCAAGTGTTATAAATATTATTTATCCCCTGTAGACTGTATCTTACCTAGACCCAGGGCACACTCAGAGTGCAATGTATAAATATTATTTATCACATGTGGACTGTTATCTCACATAGACACAGGGACACTCAGGAGTGCAAGTTATAAATATTTTATCCATGTGAGACTGTCAGCTACATAGACCCAGGGGACACTCAAGGATGCATGTTATATAATATTATTTAACATCCCCATGTAGACTGTATCTACAAGACCCAGGGCACTCAAGTGCAATGTTATAAATTTATTTTATCAACATGTAGACTTACTACCTAGACCCAGGGACACTCAGAGGCAATGTTATAAATATTATTTATCACAGTAACTGTATCCATATAGACCCGGGACCCTCAGCGTGCATGTTAAATTATTATTATCACATGTAGACTGTTACCATATAGAACACAGGGACACTCAGAGTGCAATGTTATAAACATTATTTATCACATGTAGACGGTATCTCATAGACCCAGGGAAGAAAAAGACAACTCAAGAGTGTAATGTTATAAATATTATTTATCCATGTTAGACGTATGCTACATAGACCCAGGGACACTCCAAGGCAAATGTATAAATATGTATTTATCACAATGTAGACTGTACTCTACAATAGACCCAGGGACACTCAGGTTGCAATGTTTATAACTATATTTATCACAGTGTAGACTGTAATTACATAGAACCCCCGGACACTCGAGTTTATGTTATAAATTTATATTCAACTGTAGACTGGTATCAACATAGAACAAAGGGACGCCAGAGGCAATATTAAAAATATTATTTATCACATGTAGACGTAGTCTACATAGACACAGGACAACTCAGAGGGCATGTTTATCAAATATAGTATATCACATGGTTAACTAATATCTACATGACTCCAGGGACCATCAGGTGCAATGTATAAAATATTACTTTTCATATTGTAGACTGTATCGGACATAGACCCAGTGGACACTCAGAGTGCACCTTTTCACCCTCCTTTTTTACCCTACTATCAGTTGATTTAGAGGAAGGCAAACGAAAAACAACACATAAAAGGGGAAAAACTTCCTTCCTGACTCCAATTGCCATCAGAATGTATCCCTGATCAACCCGAACTACAGTATATGTTAGTTAATACAAGTAATTCTCATATTATATGTATCCCGTCTAACCAGAACACAGTAATGTATTAATACCAGTAAGTCCCTTCAATATTATATTCCTGTAACCACAACAGAACTACAGTATAGTATCAATACCAGTAATCCTAATATTATATAGTACTCCCCGTACCCAACCAAACTACAGTAGAATGTATTAATACCAGTAATTCCAATATTGTATAGTATCCCCGTACCAACCAGAACTCATTATATGTATTAATACCCATAATCTCAATAGTAATAATAGGAAGCCCCATGCCAACCGAACTACAGTATTGTAGAATACCAGTATTGATCAATCTTACTTTCCTGTACCACCAAACTACAGTATATGTTTAATACCAGTAATATTCTCATATTATATCGTATCCCCATAACCCACCCGACTACATTATATTTATTAATACCAGTAATTCTCAAATTATAATATCAATTCACTGTACCAAACCAGAACTACAGTATATGTCTTAAATACCAGTAATTCTCAATATTATATAGTATCCCCGGACCAACCTAGAACTACAGTAATATGTATTAATACAGTAATTCTCAATATTGTATATTAATCCCCGTACCACCCAGAACTTACAGTATATGTTTAATACCATAATTCCTCAATATATATAAGTGTTTCCTGTACCACCAAACTACAGTATATGTATTAATACCAGTAATTCGAAAATATGATCAGTATCCCTGTACCCACAAGATTCAGTAGAGTAGTAATACCAGTACTTCTCAATTTTATAGTATCCCTGTACAACCAAACTACAGTATATGTATTAATACCAGTAATTTCCGAAATATTATATAGTATCCCTGTACCACCAGAACTACAGTCTAATGTAATTAATACCAGTAATTCTCAATATAATATGTATCACCATACTACCAGAACTACAGTATAGGTATTAATCCAGTAATTCCAATCATTATATAGTATCCCATGCCAACCAGAACTATAGTATATGTATTAATACCATAATTCTCAATATTATATAGTGTCCTGTACCAACCGAAACTACAGTATTTATTAATAATACCAGTAATTCGAAATATTATATAGTATCCCTGTACTAACCAGAATTCACCGGTATATTAATTAATAACCAGTAATTCGAAATATTATAGTGTTATCCCTGTACAACCAGAACTACGTGATGTATTAATACCAGGAATTTCGAAATATTAATCTAGTATCCCTGTACACCCGAACTACGTATATGTATTAATACCAGTAATGTCTCCAATATAATCTAGTATCATCACCATACTAACCACAGAACTACCGTATATGTATTAATACCAGTAATCTCAATATTCTATCGTAGTCCCCATGCAACCGAACTATAGTATATGTAATTATACCAGGTAGTATCATATTTATAATTCTGTACCACCAGAACTACATTATATTAATAACCATAGTCTCATATGATATCGTATACCCTGGACCAACCAGACTACATTATCTGTATTAAATACCCAGTAAATCTCAATATTATATGTATCCCTGTAACCAACCAGAACTACAGTACTGTTATTATTCCCAGTAAATTCTCAATATTATATAGTATCATCCCGTACCAACCAGAACTCAGTAATGTATTATACCAGTAATTCTCAATATTGATATATCCCTGTACACCAGACTACAGTATATGTATATTTCCATTATTCTCAAATTATATAGTATCGCCCACCACCAGAACTACAGTATTGTTAATACCATAATTCTCATATTATATATACCCCCCTACCACCATAACTACAAGTAATATGTTAATACCAGAAATCTCAATATTATATGCGGATCCCCCGTACCAACCCGACACAGTATATGTGAGTAATACCAGTAAATTCTCAATATTTATAATACCCTCGTATCAACCAAAACTAACAATACAAAAATGTATTAGCCCAGTAATTCGCACAAGAATTGAGTAACTTCCCTCGGCACACGGCATTCAAATCAATAGAATACAACTGTTTAACTGTATACAATCCTATTTCTTTTTAATGCCTATCTATTTCAAAATGCATTGCTAATAAATGCTATTATAGACACAATAAGTAGAATGCAATCATTAAAAAAGTGTCTTTAGTATAACAATCCTATTTCTTTTTAAGTGCCTTCACTATAAAGTGCCATAATCATATCACTATTTCAGGTGTCACAAATTGAATCATTTATAAAGTGGCTAGGCTAAGTGTAATAAAAACTCTTGAATAGAAATGTTCAATCGCGTACAATCCTTTTGTTATTTCCTAACAGGGAACTTTTAGATGAAACATTGAAAGAACTGTGTATTATCCTTTTGGTAATATATGTATTAAGCTTATGTATCCATTCTGTTCCCTACATAACAGCTGATTGGCTCTATCACCTCCTCTTTTTGGCAACTTTAACTAGGTCGATAATCATAACCTTAATGATCTTATTTGGGTGGGTTTTGTTGTGTTTTCCTCTTTCCATAATGTATTGCAAACTGGGTTTCATGTCCCTTTAGTTCCCCGTTTGCATACCGTATATACTCGGTTAAACCGAGTTTTTCATTCTGAAAAATCAGCCTGAAAACTCGGACTTGGTTTACGCGAGGGTCACCAGCTTACCTGAGCATTCCGCAGCCCGCACGAGCTTTCTGTGTACGGCGCCGCGGCCCCCTGACTCACTGCCCGGCGCCGGGCAGTGCCTTCAGCCGCTGCGCCAGTGCAAGTGGCAACAGAAAGATCGCTCGGCTGCCGGAATGCTCGGATACCGCACGTAACCTGCCCGGAAGGATGGAGGAGAGCCCACATGGGAAGAGGACCGAGCCCACAGGAGAAGAGACCGAGCCCACATGGAGAAGAGAACATTTAGCAAAACTGAACCCTTGGTGGGAGGGTGAGGGGGGCATTCAAGATGTTTGGGAACTACAACTCCCAGCTTTGCTTTATAGCTGGAGTTGTAGTTTCCAAACATCTTTAATGCCAATTGAGGGTGGCATTCAAGATGTTTGGAAACGACAACGTCCCAGCTAATAAAGCATGCTGGGAGTTGTAGTTTCCCAACATCTTGAATGCCACCCTCATGTGAATGCCAAGTTTCTAACCCTCGGTTTATACTCACTCGAGTCAACAACTTTCTATTAGATTTTAACTGAAATTTGGTACCACCTCGGTTTATCCTCGGGTCGGTTTTATACTCGAGTATATACGGATCCCTTCTCTTTAGCTGTCTTATGTGATTTATGTTTTTTGCCCATTATGTGAGTGGCAGAAATATTAGATTCTATGGATAACTTTACAAATACTACATCCGTAACACATCTTTTGTACATCCATTGCTCTTTTATTTAATATAGTATCACTGTATTTTCCATGTCCACTGGAATCATCTAATATCCCTCCAAATTCTTGTTTCTTTTAAACACTCCCTTGTGTTTTCATCTTTTTTATAGTGGATCCCATTCCTTTTTTTCCCAATTTCATTAGTTTCTTTTAATCTGGTCCGTCCCGCCCCCCGCACCCCATATACTGTATTGCAGCACCCTAAGGAGTGCATTCCTTTTTTGACTGTTTTTATTAAGCATTACCATTCACAAGATTTCTCTACTAGCTCTCCAAGCTTTTTGAGTACTACCTTTATATCCCCTCTCTTGGAACTGAGTTTTTCTTCTTCACATTCATCTTTTGTGAGCAAATCCTCAAAAGAATGTGAATAGGCAGACCCCTGTTGCCGGTTCCGGTGGGGTGATAGCTGTCTGCTCTCAATACGTATTAACGATCCTGTCCGCCTTTTCAAATAGAGTAGTGTTAAAAAACCATGAGTGGCCTGAAATTAGTCACATCTAAAAAAAGTTAATTTATTCTGTTTAATCGCTGGGTTAAATGTAATCCTAGGGCAGATATTATTTAAAACTAATTAAATCCCCAATTCACACATGTACCTGCCTTGAAAGAACACAGATCATCAATATATCGCCACCATGTGTTCATTTTGAACAATTCCTGATGGAAAAATACAGCATCCCTCTAATACTCCATAAAAGAGGTTTTTGCATAAGATTTCGCGCAGGGTTATGTATTAATACCAGTAATTCTCAATATTATATAGTATCCCCTTACAAATCAGAACTACAGTATATGTATTAATACCAGTAATTCTCAATATTAACTGTGTTGCGCCTCGATCCCTGGGAAGGAGAAAAATGGAAAACAATGAGCCACAATAAACATGTAGTACAATAGGACTTATGATTGTATTATGGTTATATAGGTTTTCATACACTGTCTCTGTCCTCCCTCTTGTTTTTATAATAAACATGTGACAATAGGGCTTATGATTGTATATGGGTTATATAGGTTTTCATACACTGTCTCTTCCACCCTCTGTTATAAATATATAAACATGTAGTACAATAGGGCTTATGATGTATTATGGTATAAGGTTTTCATACACTGTCTCTTCCACCTCTGTTATAAAAATAACATGTAGTACATAGGGCTTATGATTGTATTATGTTATATAGGTTTTCATACACTGTCTCTTCCACCCTCTGTTTTATAAATAAACATGTAGTACAATAGGGCTTATGATTGTATTATGGTTATATAGGTTTTCATACACTGTCTCTTCCCACCTCGTTATATAATATATAAACATGTAGTACAATAGGGCGATTAGTGATTTATGGTTATATAGGTTTTCATACACTGTCTCTTCACACCCTGTTATAATATATAAACATGTAGCACAATAGGCTTATGATTGTGATTATGGGTATATAGGTTTTATACACTGTCTCTTCCACCCTCTGTTATAAAATATAAAAATGTAGTACAATAGGGCTATGATGTATTATGGTTATATGGTTTTCTACACTGTCTCTTCCACCCCGCTGTTATAAATATATAACATGTAGCACATAGGACTTATGATGGATTATGGTTATATAGGTTTTCATACATGTCTCTTCCACCCTCTGTTATAAAATATAAACATTAGTACACAAAGGGCTTAGTTGTATTATGGTTATATAGGTTTTCATACACTGTCTCTCCTCCCTCTGTTATAAATATATAAACATTAGTACAATAGGCTAGACTGTATTAGGTATATAGGTTTCAACACTGCTCTCTCCTCCCTGTTATAAATATATAAACATGTAGTACAATAGGGTTAGACTGTATTATGGTTATATAGGTTTTCATACACGTCTCTTCCTCCCTCTTTATAAATATAAACATGTAGCACAATAGGGCTTATGATTGTATTATGGTTTATAGGTTTTCATACACGTCTCTTCCCCCTCTGTATAAATATAAACATGTAGTACAATAGGGTTATGATTGTATTATGGTTATATAGGTTTTCATACACTGTCTCTTCCTCCCTCTGTTATTATATAAATATAACATGTAGCACAATAGGGCTTATGATTGTATTATGGTATTAAGGTTTTATACACTGTCTCTTTTCCTCAATTGAAGTCCAGGTGTCCAAATTTTTCACCCCTTATGTCTAGAGTAGCAGTCATAGACAGACAACCTCTGCCCCAGCCATTTTCCTTACAGAGATAAAACCTGGCTCCGATCGTTCTTTCCTCCAACTGTCCGGCTATAATTTAGGTGACTTCAATGGTCACATTGACTACAATAAGCAATCCTGGCCTCTCACTTTCTTACCTAACTTCTACTTCTCCTCCAGCAGTGGATAACACTAGCACCCATAAGGATGGTCACTTCCTAGAAATGGTCTTTACTAAAAATCTTCAGTCTCGTTTGCCAGCTCTTTCCTCTCTCGGATCCCAATCTAATTACTTTTTCTAACCACCTACTCTCCCCTCTGATACCCATCTAGTGTCCTTGTTCGCAACACTGAGCAATATAACCTTCCACCTCTGTCCTTTTCTCCCTGTTCTAGCCTCGCTGCCCTCATATCGGACTCTACCCGATTCTCTAATACATTCGTATAACTATTTATCGACTACCCTTGACTCCGTTGCCCCCCCCAACAAACTCACAATCGTCACCCCACTAACCCTGTCCTTGGCTCAATTTAGATACCAAATTCCTATGCCAATGTACTCGTGCACCTATGGAAAAAGTCCTGCAGTCAGGCAGACTTATACCACTACAAGCTCATGTTGTTGTGTCTTAATTCAGTCTTTCAGTAAAACAATCCTACTTTACAAAAATAAACAACGTCATCTATTTTCACTATTAACACCTCTCTTACAGCCCTCGGCTACTGGCAACTTTATTCTATTAACGCTCCTCAGGATTTTTGCAGACTCCTTTAGCACTAAGTAATGATATCCGCACTCTAGTACAACTTACACTTTCTTTGCTGCCCCACCACCTGCAGTTTGGAATCTTTCTCCCCAGTCACCTGTTCTGAAGTCTGTTACTTCTGTTGTCTAGCCCTAAATGTATACCCTGATCCCAGCACTCCTTCTTACTCAGACACTGCACTGAAATCCTTTCCCCTGTCACCATTTCACATTTAATTCCTCCCTGGCCTCTGGGATTTTCCTTTGCCCTTAAACATGCATGCATCAAACTCTTTCTTTAAAACCCTCTTGGTCCCTACCCGTCTCTCTCAAACTACCACCTTCTCCCTGTTATCGTTTGTTCAAATCTCTTACAACGTCTCGTCTCTACACAGCACTCACTAATTACCTCCATGCTAATAACCTATTGGACCCTTTGTAGTCAGGATTCCGACCGGGTCAGTTAACTGAAACGACCCTCTGCAAAGTCTCAAATGACACACAAACTGCCAAAGCCCAGTTCTCGGTCCTCATTCTCTCACGATTATCGGCTGCCTTTAAAACTGTGGAGCACTCTCTTTGCATTTCGAAATTCTCTTAGCATCGAAATCAATCTGCGATGTGGTTGTCTTCTTATCTCTCTAACAGAGAGACCCTCATGGCTCAGTTTTAGGACCCTTGCTGTTCTCCCTCCACCACTACCTCTTTGGGAGAAATAATCAGTTCTTTGGCTTAAGTATCACCTATACACTGATACCCAAATTTACTTGTCCAACCCGCACTGAACATCTGCTCCTATTGCCTCTGATGGCGCACCACCACCTAAACACAACTATCTAAATGGAATCAATCATTCACCCTCCCTAAACTAGGACCTAGTCCACCCGTCATCTCTATTGACAATATAGTCATTACCCAGTTGAATTTGAATGCTGTCTTGTTTGAGGATCTTACTCCTCTCTTCCTTCCAGGATTACATTTACAACATTTGTCACTAGGACGTGTCGTTTTCTTCATTGACTATTGCCAAGACCCGCCGTTTTCCTCTCTCGCTCGCTCCCACTACTTAAATTCATGCACAGCCCTATTATTTCCAGTCTTGACTACTGTAACATTCTGTACTTGGGCTCCTAGCCTTTCATCTCTCACCTGCCCAGTCTTCTTAGATTTGGCAGCTCGGATCATCTCACTCTCCTCCAAAAGAGAACCACAGCCCCGATACTGCAGTCCATAGGGTGGCTTCTCATCAAACAAAGAATCATATTCAATACCCTTCTTTAACCTTTAAATATCTTCACTCTACCGCACCTCCTACTTATCTTCTCTCTTGGTTTTTGTGTCCCAGCGCTCCTCGCAATACAATCTTTACAATCCCCTTAAGAACACTGCTTCCTCCCGGCCTTAAACCATTCTCTTGCTGCTCCCTACCTTTGGAACTTCTCCCTCTCTAACTTTGCCAGGTGAATCTTTAGCTCTTTTAAATATAAACGTTATCCTACCTTTCTGAAAACCAGCACTATTAAAGATTGTAAGCTATCGGTGCACTTGTCCCTTTCCTCTTTCCAAATATGTCAAGGTATATATATAAAATTATACATACATCAGCTCCTTACTTCTCAGGTTTCCAATATTAAGAATCACAATGTTCATTGTGATTGGTTGTTTTGAGAAAAAAGTTGCTATTAACCTTCAATATGGGAAGGTCGATCAGACGAATGTATATTTTGCATATTACCAACAGATCCATTGGATACAGAGTATAATAAGTCTATTATTGTATGTAATAGATGGGGGTGTAACCCGACACTCCACCCCAGGTTCTACATAACAGTTTTCCCCCCAAATAAGATATATCTTACATTTTGACATCACAGGACTTTTCGTGGTTACAAAATGGACATGTGAAATGGGTTTCAAGTGTCCCGGTCATCTTCTTCTTGGGAGGAGGCTTTCTCTTTGACTTCCTACGTCCCATTTGTGCCTGTAGCTGAAAAATATTAATAAGAAAAATTAAAACAAAGGGTTTTTTTTTGCTACAGCTAAAAAATACAAAACAGAGGAAACGTACCGCCAGGTAGAAATATATCGCAATCTCATTAAATATGATCAAACTGTATATAAAGGGGATGTTCCCCGTGAAAGTTAAAAAATCATATTTAAATCACTCTCAAACCCCAAAAGTGCAATAGTTAGAAAGCGGAGAGATGCAAGACAACCAGACATACTTCCCGATATACGTTACACCCCTCTTTTGCTTCCTTACTTCCAGTTACCAGTTGTCAGCCATGAAGTGGCACATCACAGCTGATGACTGTACGCTATTCTACCTTTTAAAGAGGCAGAGGAAAAAAAGAAGAACATTTCCCCTCATAACAGGTTAGCCCAAGATCTTTCAGGTTTTGTGGGTTTAGGGGGTGATTTACCAATACATATTTTTAATTTTGAAGGGTGAACATGCCTTTTTAGACTGTTTGAAATGTCATACATTAATAAAGTTGCAGCACTCACGTAAAATGGCATTTCCACCATCCAAAACTAAAGTTATCAAAAGTGATTCGAATGTACATATTGGCAATCATTTTCTTAAAAAATTCCTGCAGAAGAGGCAGGACACAGCAGCAACGTCGTGATTGGCTGAGCTTCGATGTCTCAGCCAATCACGAATGCAGTTGCCATTCTGCATTTTTCATTCACAAAAAAAAAAAAAAAAAAAAGGGAGGCTAGGCGAACCAATGCAGCCATTGATGGTTGGATCATGTATGGCCGATAGCATGGACATTTTTTGATCAAGGCCAGTTGGGAAAAATTCTGTCTGCCAATCCGATTGTACAATCTGCAGCTCTTATGATCTAGATTTGATCTTGTGATTTAGAAATTGAGAACAATGGAATAGACTAGTGAAATTTTTAAGAACTAAACTTTTAACTCCATTGATCTAACTGAATACCACAGATATACCATAACCTGGATAAATGAGAACCTTTAACAGACATCTGATACTTGTACAACTGAACAGAATTTGTCCAACCTGTGTTTGAGCATGCACATCTATAGAGAAAACCACTTCAGTATTGGCCATAATGTCATAGTTATGGTTTTAAGGAATGGACCATACCTGGAAGCGCTGCAGCGAAGGAGACGTGCAAGAGGGGTCGAGTTGTAAGTTCTTTAAGACGGGTCCTAGGAAAAGGTATTTTAAAGGTATATAAAATGGGTTTGGGGCTGTTAACATTTCTGCAAAAATGTAAGGGTGAACATGCTAAGTGGAGATGCATAGACCCCACAATCTTTGTCCACTGGCAGGTTCACAGAAGCTTTGAGGCAGGATTTCAAGGGTGACATTTTGTCAGCTACTTTGACAATTTAAACTTGCGGAAGTTGCAAAAAGGGGCCAGAATGGCAGCCAGAAAGCCGAGGAAATGAAGGATCCAGGGGCATACCCGAAGGGGCCAAGGCCCACCCACGAGTTTGGGGGCCGCCTGACTCCTTCCACGCAGGTCTCTGCAGACTCACATCCGTGCAGCAACCAGCCTTTTCAAACAGCTGATCGCGCGTAGAAGAAAACATACGCGTCATCAGCTGTTTAAAAGCGGCCCAAACTTTCGGAACTGAACCGGAAGTTCGGGTCCGTTGTTTTAAATAGAGCTGATCTTGCGTATGTTTTCTTAATACTTGCGATCAGCTGTTAAAAAGGCTGGTTACTGCACAGATCTTGAGCTTGTGGCAGGACCTACTACGTCCGCGGCAGCGTTACACCACACTGGAAGGATCGTAAGTCTCTTTGGGGCCTCTTTTAAAAAGTTAACATGCCGTTTGGGGTGGGCCTACACTACAGGTGTTTTATGCTAGGGGGAGCAGCCTGAAGGGTGGGACCCCTTGCATGTCAGAGTCTTTAGGGAGGACAAGGAAGAAGCAAGGACCAGATGAGACACAGACAGCTCACTCTTCACTTTCTGGGACTTTGGACAGACACTGCAGGAGAACCATAAGGGCAGATATGTAGGAGGATTTCTATAAACTACACAGTGGTGGGGCCAGTAGTGGGTTTCATTGTAGATTTGTGGAGGGGGGACATGCCCTTTAAGACAATCTACATTCCCTGCTGACCAGATCAGGACCCATTTGTGGAGGGGGGACATGCCCTTTTAAGACACATTCACTGCTGATCAGATCAGGACCCAGACCTACCACACAATCGGCGCCTGTTTTAACAATAAAGCTAGGTTTTCCTATTAACCCCAATGGATGGAGATCCCTTGGCATCAGACGCTGCATAACAGCACGTGTGACCCTGGAGAGCACGAGGAGCTCCCCATACCACGTGGCCGGTTCACAATGATCCGATTTGTTCCGGGTAACAATGAAAATGGCAGACACACGGTTAAAATCACTAACCGGACCTTCTCCATCATTATTACACTATACGACACCAGCACGGTCACTGTCAACGTCCAGCACTACTCAGGATGGAATCACAACTTTTCCGCTCCAACGACTTCCGGTTCCGCAGATAATAATTTAATAAAAAAAAAAGTCCTGCCAATCCGTAAAAGCGCTAGAACCCTTGGCCCGCCTCTCACGCCTCTGATTGGCTTCCGGATTTCAATTTCCTGCGGCGGATGTGATTGGTGGGGAAGGGGGGCGGTACGCTAGCGATATTGGTCGGATGTATACAGCGTCAGCGTCGTAGCAGTCGGTTGAGACGATTTTTTGTTGGTTGCTAGGGTACAGTCTGCTCGTCTCTTATGGTCACCTTGACCAGAACATGTTGTTCATGTTTTATTTGATTAAAGTTGCTCTATCTGGGACAGGACACTGTGCGGGCTTTCCTCTCCTATTTGCACTCATGACACGTTAGGAATGAGACCCTGCCCCAAAGAGCTTACAATCTTAGTTATATTTCATTATTACGTCTCTCGGTACATCGCCCCAACGTGTCAGTACGGTTGTCTGCCGATAACGTAATAACATAGTATTGGAGGTGGAATAAAAATAAAAGTTATCTAGACCAACTTTTTTATATTTACCTGAAGATGAAACTTCTCTTCTTCCAATCTTAAAGGATGTCCACGAGTCCTCTGATATGAATTAGTGAACAATGCACCAGAGAGTTCATTGTATGGCCCATTAATATAATTATATAAAGTGATCATATCCCCACACAAACGTTGGTTCTTTATGTAAACAGCCCTAACTTGTCTAATCTGCGATAATCAAGCCCCTCCATTCCCCTTATTATTTTAGTTCCCTGGGAGGGTGGGATACCGCTTGCCTGGAAAGGGTGGGTTTGAGGATGTGAGTCCAGAGCAGAGGGGCAGCACGAGCAAAGTCCTGAATGTGGGCATGGGAAGAGGTGACAAGAGTGGATGAAAGGAGGATATTGTTAGCAGAGCGAAGGTTGCACCTGGGATTGTGGATCAGTTCTGAAATGTATGGCTGTATTGGATAGTGCTTTATAGGATAGGGAAAGCTGCTTGAACTGGGTCCTTTGGGTGATGGGCAGCCAGTGGAGAGACTGACAGAGCAGAGAAGCATAGAAAAGTGAGAAAAGAAATGATTGAGCCGTCCAGCAGAGTTTTGCGGTGCCAGGTGCTTGTTTGGTAAACCACACAGGAGTGTGTTTCAGTAGTCAAGCCTGGATATGATTAGGGGCAGGAACTAGGATTTTGGTAGCGTCATGCAAGTTGGAACCGACAGGAGTTGGCAAGTGTGTTGACATGAGGTTTGAAGGAAAGATCAGATCTAGCTTTATTCCCAGGCAACCGACATGAGGAGATGGGCTATAGGTGTATTGTTAATATTAATGTAAGACTAGGAAGGGGAACCTAAGGCTGTGAAGATGACAAGTTCAGTCTTGTCCATGTTAAGTTTGAGGAGTGAGAGGACATGAAGGCAGAGATGGCACTAAGGCACTGGGGACCTGGGATGTTAGTGTAGGGAGATCTGAGGCAGAGATGTATATTAGAGTATCATCAGCATACAGTGTGAATGAGTTTTCAAGGCCATAGGTATAAATGGAGAATAGAAGAGGGCTGAGTACTGAGCCCGCGAAACCCCCTCAGGGAGAGGGTGAGGGGTGAAGTTAATTCCAGAGTGGAAACACTAAAAGTCCTAAGAGAGATATAGGGAGATAGTTAAATAGTAATATCCTGGATACCTAAGGATGCCAGGGTCTGAAGAAGTAGAGGGTGATCAACAGTATCAAAAGCAGAGGACAGATCAAGAAGATGAGCAAAGAGTAGTGACCTTTAGATTTAGATCATTAGTCACTTTAGGGAGGGCCGTTTTGTGGAGTGGTTAGGGCGGAAGCCTGATTGAAGGTGGTAAAAGAGAGAGTTAGTAGAGAGGTGATGAACTGGGTCAACAAATACATGTCTTTCCAGCAGTTTGAAAGCAAAAGGAAGAAGGGAGAACAGGCCTGTAGGGGGTCTCTAACCACATGGAAGCACATCCACTACAAGTAGTTGTAAATTAGCCTAATTGGAGTGAATCCACAATCCTTGTATGTATTTATTTGGAAGCCAGGTAAAGCTTCCATGTGGTTATAGCACCCCAACACGTCCCTTTTATGGGAGGTCCTATGCCTTACTATAAAGCACTGGATGGCCTCTCCCTCATTTTAAAAAGCCAAAGGGCTTGGGGGAAGTGAGAGAGCCTGTATATGGATCCAGTGTGTAAGAATGAAAAATGCAAAAGTTTGAATCGTAATTGAAGTAAAAGAAATTTTAAAAGGTTATAAGTTAGGACCTTCCAGACTGGGGTTACCTTGACGTGGTTGGAAGGCTTTTCATTCATGTGATCATAGTAATGTATACTAAAACCCCTTTGTTTATAAAGTATGCCGTGTGCAGATAATATGATATTGTATGGGGCCTAGGAATGTGCATTGATTATTTCTATGTTTGTAAAATGTTTGACCAGATCAGTTCCGCTAAATGTAGTTGTAAATTAGCCTAATTGGAGTGCTTCCACAATCTTGTATTTCTATAAAATATGTGGCTATTTCATCAGCCGATAGACAGCGTGTAGACGGGTGTGGTGGCGACAGTGCAGGAAGTTAAATACTTTGAAGTGCGTTTGGGGTTATGAGATGTGAGGATTTGAGAGAAGAGAATATAATATAGGGTGGCCATACACTAGAAAGATTTTAATTACACGACCAAGCGATCTCACGACATTAGACCGATCTTGCCGGATCGCTTACCCGTTTTCTTTGCGGACCGACATGCAATTGCAAAATGAATGGGATTTGCGATCGCATGTTGGTCGCAAAGAAGAACAGGGAAAGGAAGTTCCGGCAGGATTGGTCTAATGTGTCGAAAGTAAAATCTTTCTAGTGTATGGCCACCTTTTTAACTTAGGGCGGATTTCGGCTTCAATTATTGCCAGGGGCTTATTTTATTTACATTTTATTTAGCATTTTTTTTTAAAAAAAAGTAAAAACAACAGCTTTGTTAATGGTCTACACAATCCCCATGTATATACACTCAAAAAGAATGCAATCCTGGCTGTTGACCCTTTGTTATGTTATACAGCAGCTGGAGAAGTAGAGCCCCACTGGATTGAAAGGGCATTTGGTGGGTTTATACCCTCTATACAAAACCAGGGAGGAGCTGGTTTATTTCAGGTAATAGAGAGATGGGGGTGGGGAGAGAAGATGGTATGTGGTGGGATATCTACACATTCAAACCATTGTTACAGGGAATAAAAGAGAGATTTAGAAGAGAGAAACCAATGATTGACAGCTATAGTGATTAACCAACATCAATTGGTTACCAAGCTTCAATTATTCTCTATTGTATTCAAGCTACTATTCCCTCTTATCAACACAGGGATATAATAATAATAATAATAATAGTCCAACAATGGACACAGTCTACCTGTGATATATTAAATAAAACATTAATAGTGGGACAACTGATGAATTAACAGATGGACACAGTCTACAGTGAATATAATATTATAAAATAATAATAATTTTTATCAATAATTATTAATTAGAGAGACACCTGATGTTTAAACACATGGATACGTCTACATGTGTTTATATTATTGCCTGGTGTCCCTGGGTTCCTGGTTGCTCCTGTGTCTAGGGGCTTTGGGTGGTGGGGTTTTAAATTACAAAACAAGTTAGGGCTGTTTACATTAGAGAAGCAACATTTGCGTGGGGATATGTCACTTTATACAAATATATCAATGGGCCATACAATAAAATCCTTAAGATTGAAATAAAAGAAGTTTCATCTTTAGGTTAGGAAAGGTTTCTTACAATGAGAACGGTGAAACGGTCTTCCAGCAGATGTGGTAATGGCAAGTTCATTGAATATAGCCAAAGCAGAAAAGGGTTGATGGAGCGCACACAGTTTGTCAGAAAAAAAATCTGTTTATTGCATACACAAACACATAACGTTTCGGAGAATGCTATGTCTCCTCATCAGGTGTTATCATCACCTGATGAAGGAGACATAGCGTTCTCCGAAACGTGTGTGTGTGTGTGATGCAATAAACAGAATTTTTCTGCAAACAGTGTGCGCTTCCATCAACCCTTTTCTGCTTGTGCATAGCGTGGAGTCCTTGAGGTAGAGGACAGAGGGAAGCAGCACCTGGAATACACTGGCACATTGCCTGAAGGAGTGCTAGGCCCACATTTATGCTATACAAGTTCATTGAATAGCTTAAAAAGTGGGCTAGATAAGTTTATATAAAACTAAAAATATTGAGAATTACTAGTATTAATACATGTACCGTAGTTCTGATTGGTAAGGGGATACTATATAATATTGAGAATTACTGGTATTAATACATGTACCGTAGTTCTGGTTGGTACAGGGATACTATATAATATTGAGAATTACTGGTATTAATACATATACTGTAGTTCTGGTTGGTACGGGATACTATATAATATTGAGAATTACTGGTATTAATACATATACTGTAGTTCAGGTTGGTACGGGAGATACTAATATATTGTGAATTACTGGTATAATACATATACTGGAGTTCTGGTTGGTATGGGGATACATATAATATTGAGAATTACTGGTTTAATACATGTACCGTAGTTCGATTGGTAAGGGGATACTATATAATATTGAGAATTATGGTATAATAACATATACTGTAGTTCTGGTTGGTACAGGGTACTATATAATATTGAGAATTACTGGTATTAATACATATACTGTAGTTCTGGTTGGTACAGGGATACTATATAATATTGAGAATTACTGGTATAGATACATAACTGTAGTTCTGGTTGGTAGATGGATACTATATATATTTAGAAATACTGGTATTAATACATATACTGTAGTTCTGATTGGTAAGGGGATACTATAATATTGAGAATTACTGGTATTAATACATATACTGTAGTTCTGGTTGGTACGGGGATACTATATAATATTGAGAATTACTGGTATTAATACATATACTGTAGTTCTGGTTGGTACGGGGATACTATATAATATTGAGAATTACTGGTTATAATATACTGTGTTCTGGTTGGTAGTGGATACTAATAAATTGAGAATACTGGTATTAATACATATACTGTAGTTCTGGTTGGTAGGGATACTATTAATATTGAGAATACTGGTTTTAATACATATACTGTAGTTCTGGTTGGTGTAAGGGGATACTATATAATAGGAGGGAAAGGGAATGTTGAGGCAGGTATGTGTTTCTAAAGTGTTAACAATATTAAAGGGTTGGGAACGTTGGAGGGTATGTTGTTTCTTATAAGTGTAACTATTAAGGGGGAATGTGGAGGTATGTTGTTCTATAAGTGTAACTCATCTAAAAGGGTAACGTTGGAGGGTATGTTGTTCTATAAGTGTAACTATTAAAGGGTAACGTGGAGGGTTATATGTTGTTTCTATAAGTGTAACTATTAAAGGGGGAATGTTGGATGGAGGATGTTGTTTCTATAAGTGTAACTATTAAAGGGGGAATGTGGAGGGTATGTGTTCTATAAGTGTAAACTATTAAAGGGGGGATGTTAGTAGGGTATGTGTTTTATAAGCGTAACTATTAAGGAATGTGGAGAGATAAACTAAATGATTAGGGGATTGAGAGGTATGTAAAGTTCTATAAGTGTAATTATAAAGGGGGAATGTTGGACGGGTATGTAAAATGTTTCTATAAGTGTAATTATAAGTATAACTGCTGTGTTGCTTGCCCAATATATTTATTCATAGACAAACACAAGAGCAGATGTTATGATCTGACACTACACAGTTATTTGATGAGAGAAACATATAGGATAAGCTCAAGAGGTCCGTTTTTCAAGTGTATTTACATATTTGACAGGCTATATAGTTATTCAGTGTAAGAAAAGCAATATGGCAGATCCACCTCTCTGAATGGTTTGTAAGTAAGAAGTGAGGGAATGCTATTTTTACCCTAGACTACTACCTATGGTACTTTGTAAAATAAATGGCTTTTTGTGTGTTTCTTTTTTTCCAGAACTTAGCTTTTATGTTTCTTGCTGGAAAAAGCAGTATGGCAGCCCTCACAAGTAAATAAACAAGACTAATATGAATATCTACCAGCCTAGTCCTTATTGTGGGATTAGGTTGTAATGTGAACACAACCTGGCAATGAGAGGTCTCCCCCAGTGTAGGGTTGTAGTGTTACAGGAAGTGGTGGTGTCAGATCAGATAGTGAGTAATTTGAGACAGGAGGGGTGTGAGCTCAGCCCTTTGTGTATTGGGTTATACAAGAGCAGAGAACTCAGCCCAACAAACAGAAACTTCCTGGCTGGGTGAGAGGTAAGAAATTCTCTGCCTGAGTGTTTGGGGCTTAAAATATGGAGTCTGATTGCTTGGTCAATGGGTTGGATAGAAAGGTTTTATTGTCTGCATTTGATCTGTGGAATGTTCACATTTAGTACTGCCATCCATCTTTTAAAGGGAACATGCCTCTTTAAACGTTAAGTGCTGCTAATTGCTTTATATTTGGATTGTTTGCTTTTTAGGTCATGTGCAGCAGTAGACAATAGTAATAACACAGCCAAACAATGGCTTTTATACACACAACAGTGTTACAATGCATTATGGGTCATTAGTGAAGATTATGTGGTTTAAAAAAAGGGGTAGGAGTAGGGCTACTATGATTGAGGGTTAGACAGTCTCTGGTTAATTGATTTCAATGCAATGAATGAAGCCCAATAAGGGGCTAACTGTATAAACCTGTTATAATGGGACATGCAAGAACTTTTATATTACCCCCTGATATTTCCATGTGTCCGAATGGAGATACTGCTAGTTTTATCCCTTAAGGTGACCATACATTAGGCCGATTTTCTATACAATCCGACATTTCAATTGATTGGTCGAAAAATTGTACATTTTCCCGATCTTATTATGCGACATTAGATCGTAAAATCGATTGTAATTATGACCAGGAAAGTCGATTGGTAAATGATTGTAATGTTTTCTGAAGTTCCGATTAAATGTAAATGTAATCTCACAATGGACGACATTCGACCTTAATCACGAAACAAATTGGATGTCATACAATATGTATGGTACATCTTAGCACAATTAAAATTGTATATCTGTCTATCAAAATATTGATTGGTGTAAGATTGTTATTACGATCGTAATATACACATACACACATACACACTAATACACAGTGTGTACAGTGTTGGAAACAGCAGTGCATTTGGGACAGTGTAATGGTTTGTGAATCTGAATGATTCCAACTGACAATTAAGGCTCCACAAAAAGATCATTACATGCATTGCTACACATATGTCATGCAGTGGGTATCACTGTGTATAACATGCAGTATGTAGGTATGATGTGTAGTCTGTATGTAACAGGTGTCAGACATGGCATTGTGGGAGAGGGCGCCAACCCAGCAATCTCTCTGCTCTCCCTCTATGACATGCTGACATTTGCATTGTGCTTGTGCTGCAGTGACATTTACACCATAATCCTGACATCCTCTTACTTCCTCTATTGCTACGCAGCAGATAAAAACAATTGGTCACATGATATTTAAATGCCCTAAATGATACACAGTCATGTTATTAGTAATCATGTGATCACAGGGAAAGTTTCATATCTTTCCGGTGAAAGGTAATGTGGTTGTATCAAGTTTACCCCAGAATTCAGTTGTAATTGTATATTGTATTATCAATGTATTGTAATGTTACACAGTGTTGTGTTGAAATGTTATCATAAAATATATTTTAGGTACAAAATAACAAAAATGTAAGTTATGCTGGTGAAAATATTTCCACTGATCTGATCTAGAAAGCCTAATCTATTTGCAGTCTTTACCATAGAAAGAACCCTGTATTCCTGGTTAATTGTTACATTCTGGTTATTTATCACATCTCCACCTGTCTGGGGGAACCGTGTTATTGAATATTGGATTCAGGGCTTTTAACCTCCCGTACCCTAACGCATGAAATAAAGATGGAGATTCCACCAGTCTTTATGTATGTATGTTTCTTTTTCTCAGGTCCCCCCACACCACAGTAGACATGGACATTCTCTTTGTCACCATCATCTCCTTCCTGTGGCCTGGGATCTTCAGTGCACCTACAGCAGAGGATTCCCTTCGTTTTGTGGCTCTCGGAGATTGGGGGGGACTCCCATTGCCCCCCTACACCACCAGACAGCAGGAAATGGTTGCAGAGGAGATTGGGAAAACTGTGGCCAAACTGGGGGCTAATTTTATTTTGTCTCTGGGAGACAATTTCTACTACGATGGCGTCACTGATGTGACAGATCCCAGGTTTAAGGTAATTACTACAAGGATACAGATATTCCCTCACACCAGTCTTACACCATGACTTGTACTAACCCATTGCACCACACCATGGCTTGTATACACAGCACAGGGAAGGCAAAAACTCACTAACAAATAATTACTGCACAGCCCTACACAGTGACTTGTATACACAGCACAGGGAAGGGGCTGTTTTGGAACCACGTAACACCAAACACACTACTGCCCCATGCCTAACAGTTGACTTGTATACACAGCACAGGGAAGGCTGCAACTCACTACACAAACACACTACTGCACTGCCCTACACAGTGACTTGTATACACAGCACAGGGAAGGGGCTGTTTTGGAACCACGTAACACCAAACACACTACTGCCATGCCCTACACAGTGACTTGTTATACACAGCACAGGGAAGGCTGCCAACTCACTACCACGAAACACACGTAATGTAACTGCACTACTCACACAGTAGTGACTGTAACACAGCCAGGGAAGGCTGCAACTCAACTACTACACAAACACACTATGCCCTGCCTACACAGTGATTGTATACAACAGCGCAGGGAAGGCTGCAACTAAATAAAAAAAAACTACTAAACACATTGCTCTCACCGGAGCTTGATACACAGCATAGGGAAGGATTACAACTCCACTACACAAGCACACTAACACCATTTGCTCTATACCGTGACTTGTATACACAGCATAGGGGAAGGCTTAGCTGCAACTCCTACCAAGAACAAGAACACTAGCACATTACTCTACACCGTGATGGTATACCAAGCATAGGGAAGGTTTAAACTCATACACAAGCACACTAAAACACATTACTCTTTTGACACACGTGACTTGTATACACAGCACAGGGAAGGCTGCAACTAACTAAACAAGTACACTAACACATTGCTCTCACCGTTATTTGTATACACAGCATAGGGAAGGATACAACTCACTACACAAGCACACTAACACATTGCTCTACACCGTGATTGGTATACACAGCATAAGGAAGGCTGCAACTCACTACACAAGCACACTACCCCTTCACTTAAACCTTGTACTCCCATATTCCTTGTATCCAGATTTTCCCCAGAATACCCTTAGTTCCCAGATCTCCTCCGTTTAAACTTTTTTTTTTTTTCTTTTTTTTTTACAGGAAATACCCTGATTATTACTATGATCTCTCTTTCACCATTCCTGGCAGCAATGTCTCTGTGCGGATTATAACTCTTGACACGGTGATGCTGTGTGGAAATTCAGATGACTTTCACGATGGGCAGCCACGTGGACCAGCAGATTTCAAAGTGTCTGGGAGGCAACTGGAGTGGTTGGTGGAGAAGATGCAGAGCTCCAAAGAGCATTACTTACTGGTAGCCGGTCATTATCCTATCTGGTCAGTGGCGGAACATGGGCCTACTCACTGCCTGCTCAATTCTGTAGAACCATTGCTTAAAAAGTACAAGGCTACAGCTTATCTGTGTGGGCATGAACACAACATGCAGGTAACTACTCTGCAATTTGTAATGTCAGACTCGTATTACTCTGGGATTCTGGGAGTTTACCTTGGCTATCTTTTTTGTGACATAAACCTGCCACATATTTTCCCCAGGTCACCATGGCAGCATGTCCCCAAAATGGGTTAATCCCCCATAGATCCTATGGACAGGAAGTTAAAAAGCATTAAGGTATAAAGGTACCCTCCCCCAACTATACCTCGTCTTTTTTCCTTCCTGTCCATGGACACCATAGGGAGTAACATCACACAGCTCACTCTTCCCTCGCGGATTCTTTGCGGGCCTGTGTGTCTTCCCCACTCTCTGGCAGGCCTGGTGCTCCCCCGTGTCGCCATCCTCTTTCAGAGCAGCCTGTTGGGAAAGGAGCCCAGGTACTGGGTGGCCTGGGGCCAGTCTGCAGCGTCCGAGTGCATCGTTCCTCCCATCCAATATGGAAGTGCGCCCCTGCGCCTCTCAGTCCAACACGCGCGGCCCGCGGGTCGAGACTGGTGCGCCGCTCTGATTGGTCATGCGAACGGTCGCGCAGTAGGAGTACGCTCCCATTGAGCATCAGGGGCCGGTCTCATCGCTTCTCGTGCCGCTCCGCTCCGGACCGGCCGGATAACCTGCCATGATCTGGGGTCCGGAGTTGGTGGCGGTGGGAGTGACTTACCGGGTAGTACTAAAGCTTTCCTGGTGGTTTGGGCGCGAAGCTGCAGCCAGCGCTAGTCCGGAAGCAGCAATTTGTAGGTTCATGTAAGGGTGCTTGTCCTGCTGTCCCCTGCTGGAGCCTTGTGTTTTGGTTCTGTGAAGTATGGATCACCTGACGTGAGCAGGTGAAAATGGGTGGCTAGCGCTGGGTCGAGGATAGTATTTAGTAATGTGGCATTTTTGAATATAAAGTTTTGCCTTTCTTTTTCTTGCTGCCATCCGATTGCATTTAAGCCTGGAGTCCTGGTAGCTCGCAAGAGTCCCCCACGATCTAGGTGCAGTCTGGGGGAAGTATATAGAGAGTGGAGTGATTTGTTTAGCACAGCCATTTATGGCGTATTTCCACTTTGGTCTTTCAGCCTCTTACCAGGAGCGCTGGTGCATGAAGTCTGACAACAGTAACAGCTATAGAACGAAGAGGTGTCCACTGTCAACCTTCCACAACTCAGCGAATAAATCGATCGGAGATCGATACTGTTGAATGCACGCTGCATTCAGCTGATCATAGTGGCAAAGGAATGGGGCTTCCCCATCAAAGAAAGAAGCTCCGGAGTCAGGAATCCGAGATCATAGATTCAGACTGTCCTATTACTCCGATGATGCGAGAGATCGGAGGAGGCCGTCGGATAGTCTGTTACGACGACAGATGACAGGAATTAGAGTAGTGATGACAATTTTGACGCATCAGTTATTGAGTCACTGATAAAGGCTGTGTAAGGAGTTCCTATCGGCTTACTGTAGAAACACTCCAAATCTTCACTGCAGATAAGCTGTTTCCCTCAATCAAAAGCAGTCGGCTACCTTTCCACTGGACAACTTTTTCCATGCGAAGAAAATGGAAGCAGAGTGGAAAGAAAACAGACAAAGTTTGCAGAACGAGATTCAAGAAAGTCATCGTATGGGGGGGGGGAGGGGTGGGGAATGTTCTTACAATACAGAGAATGTATCCCTGTCGACACTATATCTCCTTGAGGAGGAAGACTCAAATTCTGGGGTGTTCCCCCCCCCGAAAGTTGGACGGCAGCGAGTGTCCAGATTTGAGCCCCGCAGGACTACCCACCGGTATAGGACGCGGCAATTTTCAAGACCCCATGAAGGAGAATGGAGTTTCTCATTAAGAAAGCTTATGGGGCTGCAGGGCCGTCATGTAGGCCAGCCATGGCTATGACCGCATATCCAGGGCTATGAAATTTTGGGTCCAGAAAAGGGAAGAGGCAATGGGGCAAATGTCAAACGTCCAAAGCTGGTGGAATGCTGTCTGATATCAAAATGGCACAGACTTTTTCGCAGAAGCCTCGTGGATATGGTACGCCTATCAGCCAGGTCAATGGCCTTGTCAGTGGCAGCTCGAAGAGCACTGTGACTAAGTCATGGTTCGCAGAGTCCAGAGCTCAAAGACAAATTATGTTTGCTCCCATATGTGGGGATATGTTATTCGGCAGACTGGATTCTATATTAATGGGGCGTCATGTGGAAAGAGCACTTTCGGCCGCAGGATCGCAGAGGCAAGAAGCCAAGATTTGAGTCGGCATTACATAGAAAGGTCCTTTCGTGACTCCAAAGTTTTTATGGCCTGGGAAGGAACAGAACAGACCAGTCTTCAGGTGCCCCAAAATGGGTACGTTTGGAACTCAGTCCGCCCAGCATAGGGTACGCTGGTCCAGATGGAGAGAGTAGTGAGAAATTGAGTCTCTTCTCCAAGATCTGGGCCTCACGATTTCGGATTCCTGTGGCTGAGTATAATTCGCCAGGGCTACAAATACGTTCCGAACTCCCGAAAGACATCGATTCCTCCCATTCAGGCCCCCTGCCACCCAGGAAGGATTGAAACTAAGAGAGATTATGTCTCCTCACTTTTACAGAGAAAGAGCCATCGGAGCCTGTGCCAGTCAGAACATCGAAGGGGCTTCTATTCAAACCATTTCTAGTAAGAAAAGCTTCAGGGCAATGGCCAGTGCTGGATCTCAAAACCTGAATTATTACGTTTACGATCAAAAATTCAAATGGAGTCTCTGGCCTCCATCATCAAGCCGTGAAAAGACATTCATGGTGGGTCAGTATCGATCTCAAGGATGCCTACTTACATGTCCCAATTCATCACAGCTACAGGAAATATCTACGCTCATGGTAAAAAAGTCACTATCAGTTTTCAAGCCTGCCATTCGGGCTGTCTCAGTCGCCGAGGATATTTACCAAAACTCTCATAACTTTAGTCGCAGAGATCAGAAAGAAAGGCATTCAGATCTACCATTACTTGACGATATAATGAATAGGCCAAGTCAAAATCCCTGGCCGAACAACAGACCAAGGTGTAACCACAATTCTTCAGGAACACGGATGGCTCATCAAATCGAGAAAAAGCCATCTCGAACCGAGCCAGGAAATCGTTTACCTAGGGGCATTGTTTCGACCCAGGTGAACGAGGTACAATACCAGAGAAAGCAACTCAATTATATTCAGTGCCGTTCACTTCTGATACAAAATCCCTCAAGCGTCAGTACGTTCAATAATGAAGGTTTTCTCCTAATGGCGGCAACAGTTTTTCTTCCAAGGTGGTCAAGATGGCACATGAGATTACTGCAGCACTTCTTCTGTCCAGAGTCAGAATACCTCACCAAATCTGAACAATACATCGTGCCAAGCATCAATACTGAAGATCTGAGATGTGGTGCGAACATAAGGACTTGGACAAGGGTTCTATTGGAACAAGCCAAACTTCCTCTCGATAATGACAGACGGCATCCGCACTGGATGGGAGCCCTCTTTCCAGGACCGTTTGCTCAGGAAGGTGGGACAGGAAGGGGAGAGTCTGCAAATCTGCTGGAATTAAGAGCGGTAAAATTGCTCTGGAAGAATTCCAGGTGCTCTGAAAACCAACACGTGCTAATCAGAAGCGCAAATATGACCACAGTGACATACATACGGAAAGAGGTGAGTACAAGAAGCAAAGTGCTCACTCGAGAAAGCAGGGGGATCTTTTTATGGGCAGAGAAAATTCTGTAACTTATCAGCCCTCAACCTGGCGGAGGCAGAGAATATTTAGCAGACTTACTTGGCCGTCAGGAAGTTACATCCAGGGAATGAAGCTACATCCTCAAGTATTCAAGGATCTGACAAAGAGATAGGGGCAGCCAACAATAGATCTTCTGGCAACCATACAAAACAAAAAATTGTCAGCGGTTCTCAGCCGTTTTCCAAGTCCAGAAGCCATGGCAGTGGATGCGCTTCAGCAGATTGGAGTTCGGACTTCTATATGTATTTCCATCCCCCGATACCATTTGATATGGAGAGTCCTGCAAGAAGATTCAAAGGTCAGAGAGCGAATGTGATCGCAAATTACCAGAATTGGCCAAGAGGCCTTGGTACCCACTGTTGCTATCCCTCCGTACAGCCCGAACCACCAGTACAGTTGCAATGCTACCGAATCTCTTGTCCTGGGTCCAATACTATACAGGACTACTCCAACTCTCAAATTGATGGCTTGGAGTTGAGAGGGATCGCTAAGAGTAATAGGGTGTCAGGAGAAATGATAGACTTTCTGCTAAACAAAAGCGTCCACATCCAGTAAATACTATAAAATATGGAAACATTTTGCAGACTTCTCATGCCAACAGGGCCTGAGCCACTACATCAACCGTACTATGTTGTAGCTCTTGTTTACGGGATTTAAGAAGACCTTAGTATAGTACTTTAAAAGGTCAAATCTCAGCCCTTTCAGCAATCATGGGAAAACAAATTGGGCTCTAGAACCAATAGTAAGAGATTACTTTGCAGCAATGATAAGGATCAATCCGAGATCCTTTTTCGAGGCCCTCCACCGTGGAATCTCCGCTGGTGCTACAGGCACTGACAGAACACCATTTGAACCATTAGAGAAGAATCCTTATGGCTCCTTACGATCAAAAGTAATTTTTTCTGGTAGCATTACCTCAGCATGCCGAGTAGGCGAGATTGGAGAATTATCAGTAAAGAACCTCATATTCGTTTTTTTGATAATGGGTCAAGCTGAGACGGCATATTCAGTTTTTACCAAAGTCTTGTCAGAGTTTCATTTAGATCTTGAAGTGACTTTACCCTCGTTTTATCCTAGCCTAAGTCCGAATTGGGAAAAAGTGGACCCCTTAGACGTTTGTGAGAGCTCTAAAAGATTTATAAACAGAACAAAAAGATAAGAAAGTCTGATATACTTTTTCATTGTTCCTGGTGCGATAGGAAGGGGCAAGCTCCAAGTAGAAAACAATCAGCAGCTGGATTGTGACTTGTATCCGTAAAGCACATCAATAAAGCAAAGATCCCTGAGGTTTAAAGGCACATTCTAACCAGGGCATTAGCCTGTTCCTGGGCAATGGAAGCAAGAGCATCTAAGGACCTCGTATGTAAGACGGCAAAGTGGTCCTCCATAAAACCTTTGTACGGCACTACAACTTGACGTGATGGCCTCAGGGGACAAGATATTTGGACATAAAGTCCTGCAGTCTGTGTTGCCGATATCATAAAAAAATTTGTTTGTTGACCATATATAGTGCCCGCCCATTATTTAGCTTTGGTATAATCCATTTTGGGGACATGCTGCCATGTTGACCTGGGAAAACAGGAAATCCAAAACATAACTCACCCAGATTTCTGTTTCCCATTCACTATCATGGCAGCAGTCACCAAATGCCCTTCCCCGAGATCTTCTTGTTTAATCGGAGATGAGCATGTTAAGCTTGGAAAGAAGACGAGGTATAGTTGGGGGAGGGTACCTTTATACCTTAATGCTTTTTAACTTCCTGTCCATAGGATCTATGGGGGATTAACCCATTTTGGTGACTGCTGCCATGATAGTGACTGGGAAACAGAAATCTCGGTGAGTATGTTTTGATTTCCTGTTTTCTCAGTGGTAATGTAATCAGATTGGTTTATAGAAACAAGTTGGCATATTTATTAAGAGGTGCTAATATGTAGTATATTGTAGAGGTGTGATAATGAACATTAACATTCTCCATTTCCTTTTCAAAATAAAGAGATTTTGCCCTAAATGCTTCCTGTCTAGGCTGAGACTTAACTATTTTATTTATACATAGTAACATACTAATGGAGGTTTAATAAAGACATACACTCGTCTAGTCCAACCTACCTATAGTGTCTTTCTAACTGTTACATAGTAACATTGGAGTATTGGAAGATGTATAAAAACACACATTCATCTTGTCCAACCTTAATACCCTACTAATAATTCCCAACAGTCACATAGTAATGGAGGTTGAATAAAGACATACGTCCATCTAGTCCAACCTATACACACTACCCATAATGTCTGTATAACAGTTACATAGTAACATAGTATTGGAGGTTGTATAAAGACATACGTCCATCTAGTCCAACCTATACACACTACCCATAATGTCTGTATAACAGTTACATAGGAATAGTATTGGAGGTTGTATAAGACATACGTCCATCTAGTCCAACCTTATACCCTACCCATAATGTCTTATAACAGTTACATAGTAACATAGTATTGGAGGTTGTATAAAAGACATACGTCCATCTAGTCAACTTATACCACTACCCATAATGTCTGTATAACAGTTAATAGTAACATAGAATTGAGGTGTATAAAGACATAGTCGTCCATCTAGTCCAACCTTTACACACTACCATAATGTTCTTATACAGTTACATAGTAACATAGTATGGAGTTGTATAAAGACATACGTCCATCTAGTCACCTTTATACCCTACCCATAATGTCTGTATAACAGTTACATAGTAACATAGTAATGGAGGTTGTATAAAGACATACGTCCATCTTGTCCAACCTATACACACTACCCATAATGCCTGTCTAACAGTTACATAGTAACATAGTATTGACATACATCCATCTAGTCCAAGCTTACTCAGCTTACTCATCCAGAGGAAGGCAAAAAAAAACAGCTGAAAAGGGGAACAAAAATCCTTCCTGACTCCCTGGATGAAACAAAACTATATGTATTTATCCCAGTCATTTTCAATATTTTTTTTAGTTTTAGCCCATTTTTAAAGTTATTCAATATACTTGCCATTACCACATCTCACTGTAAAGAAACCTTTCCTAACCCGAAGATGAAACCTCTGACCTTCTAATCATAAAGGATGTCCTTAAGTTCTCTGATATGACCTATTAGTGAACAACGCACCAGAGAGTTTATTACGTGGCCCATTAAATATTTGTATAAAGTGATCATATCCCCACGCAAACGTCGCTTCTTCAATATAAACAGCCGTAAAGTATCTAATCTGCCTGCATAGACAAACCCCTCCATTATGCTTATTTATTTAGTTGTCCTTCTCTGAACTGTTTTCATTTCCAGGATGTCACTTTTATATATAGAGTTCCAAAACTGCACCGCATATTCCAAATGAGGCTCTATCAGTGTAAAGAGGTAGAATTATATTTTTCTTCCTTGAATCTATACCTCTCTTTATACAAGACAACATCTTGCTATCTCTAGCTGTTGCTGTCTGGTATACTTCCTGTTTACCATTCATAACATCACTGTTTGGTCAAATAACCCAGTTGATTAGCTCTCTAACCCTTCTAAACAGTGTCCCAGTGGGATTTCTGTACCCCAACAGAAATCCCAGACTCCTCTTGCCATGAATGCGGCCATCTTGGAACTGCAGAACCTGATATACATTTTGCATAAGCTGATCTAGATCTGCCTTAACCCACATCATTCACAATACGGCCAAATTAAAGTTCATTCTTTCTTATGTTTCAAAGCCCAATTCGTATATCAAAAATATTTGCCACTTACATGTTACAAATTTGCTACTTTAGAAATCTTGGTACCGGGTATGTTTCTATCTCTGTTTAGCTGCAAAATCTGAATCTGTATGGAAAATTGTATTTAGTTATTTCCCCCCATATTTTTCAGTACCTGCAGGATAACGAGGGGATCGGTTACTTGCTGAGCGGGGCAGGGAATTTTATGGAGAATTCTCATGCTCACGAGGATGAAGTACCCAGAGGATATCTACGGTTCTTCCAGGGTGATCCGGACACAATGGGCTCTTTCGCCTACGTACAGATCTCTCCTAGAGAGATGAACATAACCTACATTCAATCTGATGGCAAATGTCTCTTCCAAACCACTTTGTACCCTCGCACCTTCTAACTGTCTGTCTGTGCTAGGTTTAGGTGCCACCATTAATGTAACGAATGATCATTACGCAGGGATCATTTTATTATAAACGTCCATGATAAGTTATGGTTATTTAAACAAAACTGGTCGCACAGCTGAATCCACCTAACAGGTGATATATAAAGTCTGCTGGCCGGGAACCTCTAGCACCTTTTGACCATGGACATTGGTGCAGCTGCCTCTTCTTCTATTTGCACTTAAGAGCTTCTATTGGAATCTTCCTCACCATAGTTCCAGACGCAGGCGCACAAACACCATTGAAGAACTCCATGAAGAGGGTTGACCATGTTTCGACATGTAGTGAATTTTCCAGGAATGTGTTGTGTTGAACTTTTACTAAAATGCCAGTTGCCGTCCATAATGTCGAGTAGTAGAATGTACATCTTAAAAAATCAACCTGTTAAATCTGTTTCCCAAGTGGTTTAGATTTTATTTTCCTGCTCTACCCAACACGCTACGATATTGTCTTACGATTGACTGAATTGACCAATTACATTTGAATTGATCAAATTTTGTGCCAAGTCTGTCACCAATAACGCTGTGGTTCTTGTGCAACGTTGGATGTCGTATGATGATATTGTTTAGTGTTTGTCCGACTTAAGGCAATTGATTTTACAATAAGAATAACAAGGCCCAGTTCTACTTGTTTCCCCAGGAAAATAGATTCCATGATGGGAGAGTACCCCCTGTTCCTTAGGCTGGGTATACACGGTAGGACTTTTGGTCCAAACCGAGCGTTCCTATAGGGAACCGCAGGAACGGCTGTGATTTACCGACAGTTCCATTCTGGACAACTGGCGATTTGAGCTCGGTCGCGGCCAGCCGCCCCACACCATCAGATATTTCTGGCCGGTACACGGCACTATCAGTCGGTCGGCCAGAAATATCTGCTGGTGTGTGCCCAGCCTTATACCAAGATAATGTTTTCACCCTGATAGGAGCAGTTCTATGTATTCGGAGAGTTCTATAATCTTAGATGGGCCAATATGTTTATAGGGGGAAATAGGGAAAATTTCCTGACTAGATTTTATTGCCAAAAACTGTTTTTTACTTCTACTTTGTTTTTAAAACCTCTAAATATGGCTTCTTTATCAAGGTACCAGTGAAATCTCTATATAACTAGACTTTTACATTGATTCTTCATTCTGCCATTTAGAATTCTTAATTTTTAAGATCAATCATGCCTCTATTTTGTGGGGAAATAAGTAAGAGTGTTAACATGTACATATATCTAGATTTTGTTGTAATGAACATCGCTTTCTTGTTTTGACTGTTGACTTTCCTTTACTGCTTTTATGGCTTTTTATCCGCTGTTCTTTTAAATGTGTTTGTCGTCTTTACAACAGAAAACAAGAATTGTCAATAATAAAAGAAGATACCCAATTGGAATGTTGGATGGCGCTTCCTGTCTGACAATGAGGTGGTTGTACATCTAATATATAGATACTATAATATATATATATATATATATATATATATATATATATGTGCGGTATTGCTTTTTCGTGATGCCACGCCTTTAACGATCTGTAAAACGATTGTTAATTTCCAATCCGTTTAACGATCGTTAATTTACGATATGATCGGAAATTACCGATACTGATCGCAAATCTACAATAATGAAATTGTAGATTTACGATCCCCATAGAATACCATTGTGGTAGTTTACTTACGATTATTGGTCAGAGTTGTTCCCTTCATGTGACAACAATCGGTTGTATTCTTTGTAAATCTTCGTGATGTAAGTATCTACATGAAATCCTTTACTCACAAACTGGTGCATGGTAGATAAATAATTGGCTGCAAAACAAATAAAAGTGTTGAAGATGAAAACAAACTTCACCCTTCAGACTCCCCTTTCAGCATGACAATGGGCTAGAGTAACCCACCCGATAAGCACCATCTATCCTACTAGGGATACAGCTGCCATTTTTCTAATGCTGGTCTTACAACAGTAAGGCAATGCCAAATGGCATCAGATAAGTTCTTACCTGTGACGTTCATGCAATGTTCCCCGGATGGATAATGCTTTATGATTGTCTGGAACATAACTGAAATGTATGCAGGTAATTGGTTGTGTATAGCCAATTTTACATAGACAACAAACTGATACAATTCACCTAGCACCATACGTTATAGCACTGGAATAAGCCACGGACCATAATGCCATATTGTGATTGGCAACGGATTATGGTTAACTGCACCATGAAAACTTAACGGCTTTGGTGTTCCCAATTTTTTTTTCTGTTGCATTATTAGTAAAGGTTCGTACACGCTCAATTTGTGAGCGAGGAATGACCCCCAACGGGCAAGCGCTACATGCAACGAACGTCCATTTCGGACGAGAAACGTCCATGTGTATGCGTTCAGTCGGGGGCTGTATGCTGATCCGCCTGGCTGATCGGCGAATGACCCCCGACCAAAAGCATACACATGGACGATACTCATCCGAAATGGACGTTCGTTGCGTGTAGCGCTCGCCCGTCGGTGGTCATTCCTCGCTCACAAATTGAACGTGTGTACGAACCTTAAGAATAGGTATTATGTCCTCAGTGTCCCCCCCCCCCCTCCTACACACACACTTTGGACTGTAGTTAAAGTATAAAGGTTTGTTAATGAGTATATGAGGTTAGACTATAGAAAAAACTCAGTTTAAAGGGAACCGTAGAGAACTATAGAAGATAAGATAACAAAGCAAAGTGGGGCAAACAGACCCAGGGACACTCAGAGTGCAATGTTATAAATATTATTTATCCCATGTAGACTGTATCTACATAGACCCAGGGACACTCAGAGTGCAATGTTATAAATATTATTTATCACATGTAGACTATATCTACATAGACACAGGGACACTCAGAGTGCAATGTTATAAATAATATTTATCACATGTAGACTGTATCTACATAGACCCAGGGACACTCAGAGTGTAATGTTATAAATATTATTTATCACATGTAGACTGTATCTACATAGACACAGGGACGCTCAAGAGTGCAATATTAAAAATATTATTTATCACATGTAGACTGTATCTACATAGACACAGGGACACTCAGAGTGCAATGTTATAAATATTATTTATCACATGTAGACTATATCTACATAGACCCAGGGACACTCAGAGTGCAATGTTATAAATATTATTTATCATATGTAGACTGTATCTACATAGACCCAGGGACACTCAGAGTGCAACCTTTTCACCCTCCTTTTTTACCCTACCTATCAGTTGATTTAGAGGAAGGCAAACGAAAAAACACACTAAAAAGGGGAAAAAATTCCTTCCTGACTCCAAATGGCAATCAGAATGTATCCCTGGATCAACCAGAACTACAGTATATGTATTAATACAAGTAATTCTCAATATTATATAGTATACCCGTACCAACCAGAACTACAGTATATGTATTAATACCAGTAATTCTCAATATTATATTCCTGTACCAACCAGAACTACAGTATAATGTAGTAAACAGTAATTCTCAATTTATAGAGTATCCCTGTACCAACCAGAACTACAGTATATGTATTAATGCCAGTAATTCTAAATATTATATAGTATCCCTGTACCAACCAGAATTACAGTATATGTATTAATACCAGTAATTCTCAATATTATATAGTATCCCTGTACCAACCAGAACTACAGTATATGTATTAATCTTTTTGTTCGTGCCAGCCCCGTTTAGTGCCGTTATATAGGCGGCAATCAAAGTTGTCTCAGGTGTCTGAAACCCTAGAGGGAGGGGGGAGGGGGGAAAAGGGCTCCCTGCATATGCACTGTCCTCTCAGGAGGACAAGGAGGAAGGCAGAAGAAAACCTTTTCACGCAGGAAAACAGCTCCTACTCCATTAGTTCCCTGGTCATGCAGGAGAACCATTAAGAAGTAAGAATGTACGGTAAGGATTTTTTAACACTATTCAGTATGAGGTTAAATTAATGTTGTGGGTGGCCATGCCCTTTAAAAAAAATTGGCAATGTTTGGCCTGTTGCTATTGCAGCAAATAATGGTTGGCATTTATGCAGTTAATGGAATATTACCTGGCAAGCATTATATCACATATTTGATGCCCTTTCCATATCAAACAGAGTTTCAGGGAGGGAAGAATTTTGCAAAGTGGCGTCCCGAAAGTAGTCAGGAAAGCCTCACAATATTGTTTTTGAATGGGTGGATCCATTTTGATATGTTGGTGGAAAAAACACAAATATATATCAGAAGCTTTTCTAACGTCTTGTACGAAAACAATTCATCAGGATCCTCCAGGGAAGTTGGTTTTATAAAACACTATTACAAAAAACAAAAACATTATTACAGATGCCAGAAAGAGAAAGTGAAGTACGTATCTCGTGACAGGCTGAATTTAAGATGTGACCCCAAGCTGTTGTTAAAGGCACAAAACAAACAGGATTGTATTCAACCCAAACCTGTTTTGAGACCATAGCTCTCTAGGTAAAACTTAAATGTCATTGTATTAGGGGGAAGACCTATTTTACCTAGGGCAAACAAATGTAATGCTACCTTAAGCTTGTGAAGGCGCTAGGCCGCTCATCATCCAGGGCAGGTAATCTCTTATGGTTCTTTTAGTCAACTGGACTTAGGTCTTAAGAATTGTGCTAGTCATCAATGGCTTTCTCAATTCAGAATGACTTGTACAAGAATATGTTGACAATACTGTTATAAGTATCCTGAAAAGTCCCATTAGATATTACAGCAGGTGTTGGGGACCTTCTGAATACAAGGTGTCGTGATTGTATTGAGATGAGGTGTGTTATCGGAAAAACGCCTCAGGGTAAGGTGTCAAAACAGCATTGTACATGGCAGACAGTTGGTGGTCAAACCCCAACACCTCTGTAATTGTCAAAATCTTGCGGCAAAGGAGAGGATGTTTCAAGAGAGGGTACGGAGGCCATTTATGTGAAAATAAAGAAAACCAAGCCTGAATATAGGTGTCTGCCCATGTAACAATGCGGTTTTCCCACCCATTCGTCCCCTCATATAAAGGACTGTGGGATCGGATTGCATAGAAACACAAGGAGGTCTGGATCCTAGCTGGGGTAAGTGGCCTTACCTTCCTCAGTTCGGGCTAGGCTGTAATCCAGCACACTAGCCACAAAACCCAAGCTAATATAATGTTGCGGGTCGTGGGGGGTTTTGGATACTTTTCTCCCCAGAACACCCTATATATTGTAAGATACTTCTCTAAGTAAGTTGCATTTACATACTGTCAGAGGTAGATTCTGTGAATAAGAAGGCTTCCATGTTTTTTGCCAGTACAACTCCCAGACCGATTTAGCTTCAAACTGCCTTAGCAGCACATGCATCTATTGGCCATGGCCCCTGACCCCACTAGTTAGGAGGCAGGTCGCTGCTGGAATATTATTTGCTCACAGGTTCTTGGGTGCAGGACAGAGAGAATGGACGTGTACGATACATTTAGACTCCAAGCAAAACCCGAGGGTCGAATTATGAGGCCCTATTTATAAAAAAGCGTTATCGTGATCGTAAAATACCGATCGTTATCGTAAAAATACCGACCGGGTTTTACCGATAAAGACCGTTATTTACCGATAACGACGTTATTACCATATCGTTAAAATTACCGTCGTTATCGGTAAATATCGGTTCGTTTTTACCGATACGAATGTATTTACCGATAACGGTCGTTCTATTTACCGATAACGCCGTTATCGGTAAAAACGACCGTTATCGGTTAAAATAACGACCGGTTATTTAACGATATCGGTAAATAACGGACCGCGTATTAACGATAATCGGTAAATAACGGTTCGTTATCGGTAAAATAACGGTCGTTATCGGTAAAAACCCCGTCGTGTATTTTACGATAACGTCGGATTTTACGATAACGATAACGATTTTTATAAATAGGGCCCTATGGGAGTAACCACAGGTTTAGTTTAAAAAGCAACCAACAGCCACAGCAAAGGTATAGGTGAGACCAATATGTGTCATATTGCTAGGTTAATAAAACCTTCAGAGCAGATCAAATCCGGTGCCATGTTTTTGTTAAAGGGGAACTGTGGTCCCAAATGACTTTAGCTAAATGAGGTAAAATGAAGGAATTGCTCCCTCGAGAATTTTTGGCAATTTATTTCCATTGTTTATTTTGCATGTTTTGAAGGATATTTACATTTTTTGTGTGTGATTATGGGCAGCCGCATCACAGGTCCCCTGGCACTCCGTGCTTTCTGCTCTGAAACTGTCAGGCAAGCTGTTCCTGGGTCTCCTACCTCCCCTTTTGCAGACCCCCCTGGTCCTCCCTCTCATGGACCCATGGTTTGCTCCAGTTGCAGGCCCCCCATGGCCCATATCTTACAGCCCAATGTTGTGGCCCCACCCCACTCAATAGGTGACATGCGCCCCACCCACCCGTGGGGGCCTAAGCCCGCCCACGCCTGGGGTGCCTAAGCACCCGGTCACTCGTCGGGTGCCTAAGCCCACTCTGCCTGAAAAGGCTTGTTTTCAAATAGTGGGAGAGAAGGGTGTCCACTCGGTTCAGGACCTTCAACAGCAGAGAGGAGGGACTTCCTGTCTCCCTCATACACTGAGGAAGTCTGAGGTTGTGCTCGCCGGCAGGCAGCCCACTGTGCAGGAGAAGCCTTAGGAATGTCACCTGTAAGCCTCCCACCCATTAACTTTCTGCGTCAGTCATTCTTTATATTTTGGACTGTGGAGCACGTAGGAGGGGGTTTTGATGCTCGTTTAAAGGTAGGAAACTGAGTCTTTTAACTAAACTTGTTTGGGAGACCACAAGTTCCCCTTTTAATACCCCCCTAAAGGACATTTACTCACCTCCCTCAGTCTCTTATTTGTTCATTTAACCTTTTACCCAGGGTGAGGACGGAACCGCTAGGTCCTCACCCTGGGTTCACGTAACTTAAAGCACAGTCTTAGTGCAAGCTGGCACTCTGGTAGGTCCCGCACCACTTATCCTCAGATTCAACGTTTATTTAATTACACAAGACGACAACGTTTGGAGAGCACATGTCTCCTTCATCAGGTATAATCACACAATGTTGCCCCTTCACCTTAAGTAGACCATTAATCAAGCCTAACTCCTCCCTCATATCAATTGGGAAGGGATTAGTGCAACCCAAATTAGTGATAATAAAGCATCTATAATAACTGTGTCTCTGTACACCGGCTTCCATGTATTTTTTATAGATGTCCCCTTTTAGTCAACATACCAACATATCAATATCAAAGCTGTTCCTGGTAGGTTGACGTAGGATGTTTTCTTACACGGTGGACTGTGAAATAAAGAAAAGTGGCATTATTATATATACAGGGATAGCAATAAATAAAACATATAAAAAGTATCGAATCATATTGTATCTTATTTTCTGATCCGTGGATACAGTAATACTATTCTAGTTATACCATTTTCAACCACTATGGTGGCAGCATCATAACGCTTCAAAGTTAGAAACAGGTTTTGCAGTTAATTTCAATTAAAAGCTCATTTCCTACCAAACCTAAAAAGTAATAAGTTAATGGTGATGTTACAATTACTTTTATGATTGAATTATAACCACTAAAAATACAAGAAACAAGCCTAAATGACGTGGGGAGTTCGAAACCAACTGTCTGCCATGTACATGCTGTTTTGACACCTTACCTGGGCGTTCCTATAACCCCTATCCAATCTAACTCCCTTAACACTGGCTGTGATATGCTAATGGGATTTTCAGGGTACATAATTGCCAACAGTTCTTGTACAAGTCTTTGAATTAAGAATGCCAGTCGTATGACTAGCGAAACGTCTCAAGAACTAATCTCAGTCCAGTGATCTAATTTGAAACAACAGATATTCTTTATGATACATCAATGGTCATACAGGTGATTCACATATGAAATAGAAGGAAAAAACATAGTCTACACGTTTTTCAGACTTACAATGCCTTACTCATAGACTCAATAACAGATGGTTTTGCCTTTACTTTACAGCATTCTAGTATAACACAGTTTGCTCAACAACCATATGGTCTGACCATGCTCAGTCAGAGCTATGGCAGCAGAAACTTGTTACAGTTGGTCAGACCCATTCTTAATAATCCTAGCCAATCCTTTTAAGGGACAGATAAGCAAGAAGAAGAATGTGTGCCTGAGGTAGGAGGTGTGTCTGACACTGCACAAACACACAGGATACTTCATCCAGTTTTTAAACGTTTACATTTACTTGAATTACAGTTTACTGGAGGGGATTTATAGCTTATTGGTGTTTTGAGGGGGGTTGTTTTCCAGATTCTGGGAGTATAAAAATTGTGTTTTTTTAGTTCTACGTTAAATACAGCAGAATGTGCCAATCAAACAACGTTTTAAATAAAGGGCATGTCAATCCTCAAAACAAGGCATATAGCAGCCTTCATTCATAAATGTGTACTAACCAGATAATTTTCATTATTAAACCCACATACAATTATTACCATGTAGGGAGTAGGTTTGGCAGGACTTGCTCCGGAGTGCCATTGAACACAAATATTAACACAAAGAGGATTTTAAACAATGCCAGCGACAAGCATTATTGTAAAACAAAAACTAAAAACATAGGTCAAGGTGACCCTAACTAATACACAATGTTATACCTTTTTCTTTGTAACTAAAAAATATATACACAGCTTACACATATCTTCCAGTAACCTCTTACATGCACGCAACCACAGCAGTGCTGCTTCCATTGTAGAGAAGGGAGCGAGAAACCAAGGGGGGGATATACCCAGAGCACAGTAAAAATCTCCCTTCGCCGATTCAATAACATGTTTGCCTCCTATGGGTAATATTAAATTAAATTGTGAGCGGTTTTCCTTTGCGTAAGAGAAGAAGATGGGGCAGGTACGCAAAGAGATGGAGTTAAAGACACGCTAGTATGCTAACCGATAGCGAATGGTTAGAGTGACTTCAACTGGCCTGCGGCTTTAGGTAAATGAGCCAGTGAATCTATCCACGTCATTTTACCAAGAACCATTGCTTTATACTCTAAGTGTGGCCATACACAGGGGACAGATACGTATATACGCGTATATGCTGTTAACCTGAGGATTCCCTGGATATAAGTTGCTACTGGGTAGGAACTTACAATAGTATGGCAGTTGTGGTGCACTTACATTCACCTTGGTTTACTTGAACTATTGTAATATTGAGATGCTGTATTGTCTATTATATATTTTTAATGGTTTTTAAATATTCTGTTTGGCACATGATAAGTCCCGTAGCATGTGTGTACATACTTATAACAATAAAGGAATGTAAATATTTTTCACAGTTTATAAGTGATGGTGTGCTGCAGACTTTCTTTCTCTCCTTTTGAATATATTTAGTCTGCTTTTTTGCGTCTGTCCAGCACCCCCCCATTTATGACTAACATTTGGGGATTCTACTAGTGCCATACCCCCCATCTTTACCTATATTGTCTTGTATATTATCCATTTATTGGTTATAGACACAGTTTGTCACGAGTTGGTCGGACACACACTATACATTTAAAATATGACCTCAATATAGATATCTGAATAAGAAAGCCTTAGTAAGTTAGATGAACTTTTGGACGGTGCCTCCACCATCTTGGGATACTCCAAGGAATTCTCGGATCCATGTCGGAACTGAAGCCATATTAAATAGCACGTACATGGCGGAATGTATTATAGCCTGATAAAATCTTAAGTAAAAATTGTACCCAGGGGCCTCAGAGCTCTACCCTCCCTGGGAGCCCAGTTAAGGAATTCAAGGACACAGTGGGAAACGACATTACGGAAAAAATGTCTGAACTGATCAAGTTGTTAATTTACTCACGACAAGGATCTCTTGCACAGCTAAGCTCAGAGATAGATCAACTTACTAAGGACACTAGAAGGAAGTTGGACAAAAAGTCTTTTCCAAACACAATTTGAGGGACTCTATTACAGGAGACTCTCAAAAAAATAGAAGGGGAGGTTCTTAAAGTAAAAAAAAGCAATTAATAGGGATCAAGGAGGATTTTAAGAGAGGGACAGCAATAAATTGGCCCAACACAGAGTCAATCCCAGGAAAAGAGGTTTTTTAAACAACAATTCAAGAGCCAATCTGGTAAACGTATAATCCACTCCAAAAAAAGCCACGAACGTGGATATCTCTGATAGTGGAATCAGTGATGAAGCGGAAATCTTTTTAGGAATCGCAACCCTTTAAAACAGAGACAAGGAGGGGGACAAGGGTTTGGGTAGGATGGTAGAAACAAAACAAGACAAACAAAAAGAAACCGATTTAAACACACAACCCGAGGATTGCCCTACAGGTAATGTAATCTATCCACTGTTGTGACTAACACCTTCACAATTAAGTGTATTTATCTAAGGGGGTCTCTCTTTTTTGCACTTCTAACCCCTAATACTTTACCTTACAGAAGGATATCTAACCTCGGGTGTAGACGACTAGCCTTAAAGGCTTTTTTCAAAGAAAAACAGATGGTGCCTGTGAATGCTTAATATCCATGGACTCAGAAATAGAATTACATCATTAAATGGGGAAGATATAATGAATGAGATGACTCCTTTCTATGGATTGGACACAAGAAAGAGAAAGGTTTATTTAAGACCAAATCCACATTTTGTCCCTCATTTTCAGAATTCCCGCTGTATCGATGTAGTTTACAAATGATGACGGAGAAGTAGAAGGATGGTAGCGTGGCGGTTCATATAACGATTACAGCTAAGGAAACGATTCCGCCATAAAGCGCTTCAGGATATGAAAAGATGTGTGATTAAAGAGGTCTAACAAAGGGGGGAATGTGTTTATGGAACGGACACTTATTTGAATACTGATAACATAGCTCTCTGAGGCCTAAAAAGCAGCTGATAATAGGGAGAATTACACCCCCTTCCTCTAATCCTAAACATGTTTTTCAGAAAAGACGAGGAGTCTACTGGATGGATGCCCTAGAAGAGGGTGACATCACCATGGAGGGAAGCTAGGTTTCTTTCAAGGAGCACCCAAGACGCCGACATTTACATGCCGCCAACGTACACAAGAACATCCGACGACCACCAGGTATAGACCTATATATCTGGAATAGCACAGGACTACAGTATATGATTCATACAAGTAATCTCAATTATTAGATAGTATCCCCGTACACCAGAACGACAGTATATGTTTAATACAGTAATTCTCATATTGTATAGTATCCCCGACCAACCAGAACTACGTGATATGATATAATACCAGTCAATTCTCAATATCTTTATGTGTTTCCGTGTGCTACCAACCAAACTACAAGATATGTATTAATACCGTAATTCAATATTATTAGTATCCCTGTACCAACCAGAACTACAGTATATGTATTAATACCAGTAATTCTCAATAGTAATAGTATCCTGTACCAACCAGACTACAGTATATGTATTAATACCAGTAATTCCAATATTATTATATATCCCCAGTACCAACCAGAACTACCAGTATAGTAGATACCAGTAATTCTCAATCTAAATAGTATGTAACCAACTAAACAGAACTACAGTTATGTATTAATACATAATTCTCAATATTATATAGTATCCCCATGCCAACCAGAACTAAGTATATGTATAATACCAGTAATTATCAATATATATATGTTCCTGTAACCAACCAGAATACTCAGTATATGTATTAATACCAGTAATCTCAATATTATATATATCCCTTACCAACCAGAATACAGTATATGTATTATACCAGTAATTCGACAATATTATATAGTATCCCGTACCAAACCAGAATACAGTATATGATTAATACCAGTTAATTCAATATTATATTAGACCCGTACCAACCAAACTACAGTATATGTTATTAATACCAGTAATTCTCAATATATATAGTATCCATGCTACCCAGAACTACAGTATATGTAGTAAACCAGTAATTCTCAATTTATAGAGTATCCCCTGTACCAACCAGAACTATAGTATATGTATTAATACCAGTAATTAGCAATATTATATAGTATCCCTGTACCAACCAGAACTACAGTATATGTATTATTCCCAGTAATTCTCAATATTATATAGTATCCCCGTACCAACCAGAACTACAGTATATGTATTAATACCAGTAATTCTCAATATTATATAGTATCCCTGTACCAACCAGAACTACAGTATAGGTATTATTTCCAGTAATTCTCAATATTATATAGTATCCCCGTACCAACCAGAACTACAGTATATGTATTAATACCAGTAATTCTCAATATTATATAGTATCCCCGTACCAACCAGAACTACAGTATATGTATTAATACCAGTAAATCTCAATATTATATAGTATCCCCGTACCAACCAGAACTACAGTATATGTATTAATACCAGTAATTCTCAATATTATATAATATCCTCGTATCAACCAGAACTACAAAAAATGTATTAATACCAGTAATTCTCACAAGAATTGAGTAAACTTCCCGGGCACACTGCATTCAAATCAAATAGAATACAAACTGTTTAACATGTATACAATCCTATTTCTTTTTAAATGCCTTATCTTATTTCAAAGTGCATTGCTAATAAAGTGCTATTATAACACAATAAGTAGAATGCAAATCATTTAAAGTGTCTTTAGTATACACAATCCTATTTCTTTTTAAGTGCCTTCAATATAAAGTGCCATAATCATATCTATTTCAGGTGTACATAATTGAATCATTTATAAAGTGCTAGTGCTAAGTGTAATAAAAACATCTATGAATAGAAATGTTACAATCGCAGTACAATCCTTTTGTTATTTCCTAACAGGGAACTTTTAGAGGAAACATTTAAAAGAAAACTGTGTATTAAGTCCTTTTGGTAATATTGTATTTAGCTTATGTATCCATTCTGCTTCCCTACATAACAGCTGATTGGCTCTATCACCTCCTCTTTTTGGCATTTTAACTAGGTCGATAATCATAACCTTAAGGGATCTTATTGGGTGGTTCTCTTTCGCATAATGTATTGCAACTGGGTTTTCATCCCCTTTTAGTTACCCATTTTGCATACCATAATACTCGAGTATAAACCAGTTTTTCAGGCTGAAAAATCAGCCTGAAAACTCGGACTTGGTTTATACTCGACCAGCTTACCTGAGCATTCGGCAGCCGCACGATCTTTCTGTGTACTGGCGCGCCGGCCTGACATCAACTGCCCGGCGCGGGCAGTGACGTCAGCCGGCGCGCCAGTGCACAGTGCACAGAAAGATCGCGCGGCTGCCGGAATGCTCAGGATACCGCACCGTACCTGCCAGGAAGGATGGGGAGAGCCCACAGGGAGAAGAGACCGAGCCCACAGGGAGAAGAGACCGAGCCCACAGGGAGAAGAGACAGGTACAAACTGAACTGGGTGGGGGGTGTGAGGGGGGGCATTCAAGATGTTTGGGAACTACAACTCCCCGCTTTTATTACTGGGAGTTGTAGTTTCCAAACATCTTGAATGCCAAGTGAGGGTGGCATTCAAGATGTTTGGAACTACAACTCCAGATAATTAAAGCATGCTGGGAGTTGTAGTTCCCAAACATCTTGAATGCCACCCTCATCTTGAATGCCAAGTTTCTACCCTCGGTTTATACTCGAGTCAACAACTTTTATTAGGATTTTAGCTGAAATTGGGTACCTCGGTTTATACTCGGATCGGTTTATACTCGAGTATATACGGTATCTCTCTTTAGCTGTCTTTATGTGGGATTTATGTTTTTGCCCATTATGTGAGTGGCAGAAATATTTAGATTCTATGATAACTTTACAAATACTACATCCGTAACATCTTGTACATCCATTTCTCTGTTTATTTAATATAGTATCACTGTATTTTTCCACTGGATCAGCTGAAATATCCCTCAAATTCTTGTTTCTTTTAAACACTACCCTTTGTTTTTCCATCTTTTTTATATTGGAGTCACATTCCATTATTTTCCAATTTTCATTAGTTTTCTTTTTAATCTGTCGTCCCCCCCCCCCCCCCCATATTACTGTATTGCACCACTAAAGGAGTGCATTCCTTTTTGACTGTTTTATTACCATTCACAAAGATTTCTCTAGCTTTCTCCAAAGCTTTTTTGAGTACATACTCTTTATATCCCCTCTCTTGGAACTGAGTTTTTCTTCACATTCATCTTTTTGTGAGCAAATCCTCAAAAGAATTGTGAGATAGGCAACCCCTGTGCCTGTTCTTTGGGGTGATAGCTGTCTGCTCTCAATATCGTATTACGATCTGTCGCCTTTTCAAATAGAGTAGTGTTAAAACCATGATTTTCATGAAATATAGTCACATCTAAAAAGTTAATTTTATTCTTGTTAATCTCTGGGTTAAATGTAATCCTAGGGCAGATATTATTTAAAAACATAATTAAATCCTCCAATTCACACATTGTACCATGCCTTGAAAGAAACACATCATCAATATATCGCCACCATGTGTCAATTTTGAAACAATTCTGATGGAAAAATACAGCATCCCTCTAAATACTCCATAAAGAGGTTTGCATAAGAGTTCGCTGCAGGGTTGCCCATTGATGTTCCTGCAATTTACAGGTAGAATTTCTATTCAAATCTGAATATATTGCATTTAAGTAAAATTTCCAACATTTTTAACAAAAATTCAGTGGGGACACTTGTATCAGTCCATTTATGCAGGAAATGTCCTATTGCTTCCATACCAATATCACCATCAACATTCGTATATAGTGATGATATATCCATTGTAACCATAATTATATCTTTTCCTGCAATTTGTGTTTTCCTCAATTTTTGCAGAAAATCTTGTGTATCCTTAATATATGCCGGCAATCCCTGCACAAGTGGATTTAAAAAAGAGTCCAGATATAAATCTAGTGGTTGCAAGATAGAGTCTATAGCTGCCACAATTGGTCTGAGGGGAGGGTTGGTGGAATCCATATGGATCTTGGGAAGACCATAAATCACTGCTTGTTTGGGGTTCTATGGAAGTAAAAAAGTTGCAGTTTTAGAATTCAATCATCCATCGTCGTTTAATAAATCCAGCATCCCTGTCTTCCCATAGTCCATTACCATTCCCTTTTATCTGCAGGTTTAATAATAATTGATTGATCATTTTTCAGCTCCTTCAATGGTTTCCTCAACCTTGGGGATAAGTTTTGCAACACATAAATGAGAGATATGCAAAAGGGGAACTAAAAGGGGATGAAAACCCAGTTGCAATACATTATGCGAAAGAGAACCACCCAATAAGCCAGGGGCGTAACTAGAGGGGAGCAGGGGGGCCCAGGAGACCCATCTTATCCTTATTATGAGAGATATAGCCTCCTCCCAGAAAACCACTGTGGATGAACCATTGATAGGGGCCCATCATAGTTTTGCTGGGGGGCCCAGTGATTCCAAGTTACGCCACTGCAATAAACTCCCTTAAGGTTATGATTATTGACCAAGTTAAAATGCCAAAAAGAGGAGGTGACAGAGCCAATCAGCTGTTATGTAGGGAAGCAGAATGGATACATAAGCTAAATACAATATTACCAAAAGGACTTAATACACAGTTTTCTTTTAAATGTTTCCTCTAAAAGTTCCCTGTTAGGAAATAACAAAAGGATTGTACTGCGATTGTAACTATTCTATTCATAGATGTTTTTATTACACTTAGCACTTTATAAATGATTCAATTATGTACACCTGAAATAGATATGATTATGGCACTTTATATTGAAGGCACTTAAAAAGAAATAGGAATGTATACATGTTAAACAGTTTGTATTCTATTTGATTGTGTAATTAATATGTATATTGATTAAGAGGGTGTGGCACATCACATGATTGGGTTGTATAAGAATATGCACACACACTTTATGTTGTCCTGATGAAGACGTCCTGCGTGATGTTGAAACAAAGAAAATAAAGTAATTTGAGTAATTTGAATGCAGTGTGCCCGGGAAGTTTACTCAATTCTTGTGGGAAATACAGATGCAGTACAAAGGAACTGTGTGGCCTGGAGGCGCCTGTGAAAAAAGATATTTATACTGGATGAGTGCAGTTGACCGTTTATAAATTACCAGTAATTCTCAATATTATATAATATCCCCGTACCAACCAGAACTACAGTATATGTATTAATACCAGTAATTCTTAATATTATATAGTATCCCTGTACCAACCAGAACTACATTATATGTATTAATACCAGTAATTCTCAATATTATATAGTATCCCTGTACCAACCAGAACTACAGTATATGTATTAATACCAGTAATTCTCAATATTATATAGTATCCCCTTACCAAAGACAGTTAACTTATTTTATTTATTTTATATATTTAGTATTAACATGCAATGAAGAGTTAAAGGGTATATATACTGAAAACAAATCTTAACTATAATTAATTTATGTAAGCAGCACAGTGATGTGCAACAAAGCCGTGAAAGACTTGTTTGTAGCCGTCTTGTTCTGCCCCTTGCATGCAATTGGAAGTTGGCGGACATGTTTCCCATTGACAGTCCAGGAAGGCGTCCCGGAATCCTGCCAATGCTACAAGCAGTTTTTCCAGCTTTGGGTAAAACTAAAGCAAACCAGTGGTTAAGGACCTTGCAGTTTAGGTCTCACACTGGGTACAATTAGAGTTAGGGAGGTGTTTGGAGGTATGGTGTCTTTAATTCTGTTTCCAATCTTCCATTAACCCATCTGTATGTATGTGTATGTATAGTTTGGTGACGAGCGAGCTACATAAACAAAATTCAAAAAAGTCGTACAAGGGGGGAATAGATAAATATATAAATGATTAACGATATACGTGCTAGAGCTTCTGATTAATAGGACTGCTTGTTGATTACCTGGTAATCCACATGAGCTGGAGAGTGCTTGGTTTGCGTTCATTTTCCCTATATTGCCACGAGATGTAGACTTTGACCTCACAAAGTCGCATCTCGAACGGCAGCTTGCGTATAAACCAATGCGATCTGAACTCTTTGTTACGTTGCTAAATGTGGCAAGCAGTTCATTCTCTACTAGCTTTGCTGGCCTTACCGAACCATGCAAAGCAGTTAGAGATAGAAACTGCTGCCAACATTTAGCAACGGAACAAAGAGTTCCAATCGAATTGGGTTTATAACGCAGACTGCAGTTCGAGATGCGACTTTGGTTGAGCAAAGTCTACATCTAGTGGCAATAGAGGGAAAATGACGAAAACACAATGCACTCTCAGGCTCATGTGGATTACCAGGTTAAATCAACAAGCAGTCTATTAATCAGAAGCTCTAGCACGTATTCGTTAAATCATTTATATATTATCCTTTATCCCCCCTTGTAAGACTTTTTTGAATTTTGTTTTTATGACATCTCTGCGTCACCAAACTATACAACACACATATACAGATGGGTGAATGGAAAGATTTTGAACAGTTAAAAGACACCATACCTCCCAAAACACCCTCCCTACTCTAATTGTCCCAGTGTGAAGACCTAAACTGCAAGGTCCTTAACCACGGCTTTGCTTTAGTTTACCCAAAGCTGTGAAAAACTGGCTTGTAGCATTGCAGGATTCCGGGACTCCTCCTGGACTGTCCAATGGGAAAACATGCATGCCAATCTTCCAATTGCATGCAAGGGGCAGAACAAGACGGCTACAAACAAGTCTTTCACGGCTTTGTTGCACACACCTGTGCTGCTTACATAAGTAATTATAGATTAAGATTTGTTTCAGTATATAACCCTTTAACTCTTTCATTGATGTTAATACTAAATATAAAAATAAATAAAATAGATTGAACTGTCATTTGTATCCCTTTCAAAATAAAGAACAACCGTTTAACAGAACAGAGTTTAAGTAGTATATTCCACCCTAGATCACTAAGCATATAAGGGAGGTTCAGCAAGTCAAATACTGATTGGCTACGTGCCATGAGACTTGAAGCAGCTTGCAAATTAAAACCTCTTTATTGTGTTCCCATGTAGAAAGGAAACACCTAATCACAAACGAATGATCCTGATCTATAGAAGAGGCCCAACCCTCCAATGTAAGGGTTTGGGTCCATTCACACTAGACGAAGGAAACACAGAAACAAGGATTTCACATAGTGAGTACATTATAGCATTCCCACTTATGAGACCCATTTGTGCACGTTTTAAAATTCACTGTTGCGCGTAATTGTATCCGGAAACACACACATTGGTAAAAACGCACAAAAAAGGCTGGGTGTTTGCGATTAGGCAGCCATAAGTGCACAAATATAGTTGCCCAAAACAGACTCTCAATGCTTGAATGGTGCATAAAACCCCAGAAATCTTTCTACCTGATCTAGTAGGTTGAAAGGTACAGAGGTTTTATTCTATAACACAGATGTACCATCTGTCTTAAAGGAATAGTACAGAGAAAAAGTCAATACTCCTTTTTAACACATTGAAGAACAGGAGGTAAATGACCTAGGCCTTACCTTCCGTTCCTCCATCAATTTCACAGGAGCCAGAAACGAAGAGAGGTTATTTACATTACTTGCAATTCTCCGCCGTCTGCACTGAGAGGTCCCGACTGATTCCTTCTTTAATTTAACTAGTGCGAGCATGCACGCTATGTTAGTGAAACCGGAAGTGGTCGGGCCTGTCATTTCAGCCGGGGTGGATTGCGAGTAAGGTAAATTACCTCTCATTCTGATCCTGTGATATTGATTGAAAGACGGAGGGAAAGGCTACTCCTTTAATCAACTAACTGCAGAGCAAGTTTTGCCATCATTTAGAAGCTTGAAGAATTATCGGAAGTTATTTACTGCCGTGGAATAGAGACGTTCTTACATGCCATTAAATGTTCTCAAATAAAAAGTCCCCTTGGTAAAGGATACAGGTTATAGGGGTCTGGAACTCCTCCAGGCACACAGTGCACGAGATCACCCCTGTGTTGCGCGCTCGATCCCTGGGAAGGAGAAAAATGGAAAACAATGAGCCACAATAAACATGTAGTACAATAGGACTTATGATTGTATTATGGTTATATAGGTTTTCATACACTGTCTCTTCCTCCCTCTGTTATAAATAAACATGTAGTACAATAGGGCTTATGATTGTATTATGGTTATATAGGTTTTCATACACTGTCTCTTCCACCCTCTGTTATAAATATATAAACATGTAGTACAATAGGGCTTATGATTGTATTATGGTTATATAGGTTTTCATACACTGTCTCTTCCACCCTCTGTTATAAATATATAAACATGTAGTACAATAGGACTTATGATTGTATTATGGTTATATAGGTTTTCATACACTGTCTCTTCCACCCTCTGTTATAAAATATAAACATGTAGTACAATAGGGCTTTATGATTGATTATGGTTATATAGGTTTTCATACACGTCTTTCCACCCGCTGTTATAAATATATAAACATGTAGCACAATAGGACTTATGATTGTATTATGTTATAAGGTTTTCATACACTGTCTCTTCCACCCTCTGTTATTATCAATATATAAACATGTAGTACAATAGGGCTATGATGTATTATGGTTATATAGGTTTTCATACACTGTCTCTTCCTCCCTCTGTTATAAATATATAAACATGTAGTACAATAGGGCTTATGACTGTATTATGGTTATATAGGTTTTCATACACTGTCTCTTCCTCCCTCTGTTATAAATATATAAACATGTAGTACAATAGGGCTTATGACTGATTATGGTTATATAGGTTTTATACACTGTCTTCTTCCCTCTGTTATAAATTATAAACATGAGCACAATAGGGCTTATGATTGTATTATGGTTATATAGGTTTTCATACACTGTCTCTTCCTCCCTCTGTTATAAATATTAAACATGTAGTACAATAGGGCTTGATGTTGTATTATGGTTATATAGGTTTTCATACACTGTCTCTTCCTCCCTCTGTTATAAATATATAAACATGTAGCACAATAGGGCTTATGATTGTATTATGGTATTAAGGTTTTCATACACTGTCTCTTTTTCCTCAATTGAAGTCCATGCTGTCCAAATTTTTCACCCCTTATGTCTAAGAGTAGCAGTCATAGACAGACAACCTTCTCCCAGCCATTTTCCTACAGAGATAAAACCTGGCTCCGATCGTTCTTTCCTCCAACTGTCCGGCTATAATTCTAGGTGACTTCAATGGTCACATTGACATACATAAGCAATCCTGGCCCTCTCACTTTCTCTACCTAACTTCCTACTTCTCCCTCCAGCAGTGGACTAACACTAGACACATAAGGATGGTCACTTCCTAGAAATGGTCTTTACTAAAAAATCTTTCAGTCTCCGTTTGCCAGCTCTTTCCCTCTCTGGATCCCAATCAATTACTTTTTCAACCACCTACTCTCCCTCTGATACTCCATCTAGTGTCCTTGTTCGCAACACCTGAGCAATAAACCTTCCACCTCTGTCCTTTTCTCCTTTGTTCTAGCCTCGCTGCCTCCATATCGGACTCTACCCGATTCTCTAATACATTCGGATAACTATCTTATCGACTACCATTGACTCCGTTGCCCCCCAACCAAACTCACATCGTCACCCCACTAACCCCTGTCCTTGGCTCAATTTAGATACCAAATTCCTATGCCATGTACTCGTGCACCATGGAAAAAGTCCTGCAGTCAGGCAGACTTATACCACTACAAGCTCATGTTGTTGTGTCTTAATTCAGCTCTTTCAGTAAAACACTCCTACTTTACAAAAAACACACGTCATCTATTTTCACTATTTAACACTCTCTTACAGCCTCGGCTACTGGCAACTCTTCATTCTATACGCTCCTCAGGATTTTGCAGACTCCTTTAGCACTAAAGTTAATGATATCCGCACTCTAGGACAACTTACACTTTCTTCTGCCTGCCCCACCACCTGCAGTTCTGGAATCTTTCTCCCCAGTCACCTGTTCTGAAGTCTGTTACTTCTGTTGTCCTAGCCACTTAAAATGTATACCCTTGATCCCATGCACTCCTTCTTACTAGACACTGCACTGAAATCCTTTCCCTGTCAAATTTCACATTTAATTCCCCCTGGCCTCTGGGATTTCTTCTGCCCTTAAACATGCATGCATCAACCTCTTCTTAAAAACCCTCTTGGTCCCTACCCGTCTCTCAAACTACCACCTCTCCTGTTATCGTTTGTGTCAAATCTCTTACAAAGTCTCGTCTCTACACGCACACTAATTACCTCCATGCTAATAACCTATGGACCCTTTGTAGTCAGGATTCCGACCGGGTCAGTTAACTGAAACGACCTCTGCAAAGTCTCAAATGACCTACAAAACTGCCAAAGCCATTCGTTTGGTCTCATTCTCCTCGACTTATCGGCTGCCTTTAAAAACTGTGGAGCATCTCTTATGCAATTTCGAAATCTCTTAGCATCCGAAATCAATCTGCGATGTGGTTGTCTTCTTATCTCTCTAACAGAGAGACCCTCATGGCTCAGTTTTAGGACCCTTGCTGTTCTCCCTCCCACACTACCTCTTTGGGAGAAATAATCAGTTCTTTGGCTTTAAGTATCACCTATACACTGATACCCAAATTTACTTGTCCAACCCGCACTGAACATCTGTCTCTATGCCTCCTGATGGCGCACCACCACCTAAACACAATCATCTAAATGGAATCAATCATTCACCCTCCCAAACTAGGACCTAGTCACCCGTCTCCATCTCTATGACAATATAGTCATTACCCAGTTGAATTGAATGCTGTCTTGGAGTTATCTTTCCTCTCTCTCTCCTTCCAGGATTACATTACAACATGTCACTAGGACGTGGCGTTTTCTTCATTGCCATATGCCAAGACCCGCCGTTTCTCTCTCGCTCGCTCCACTACTTAAATTCTCATGCATGCCCTTTATTTCCAGTTCTGACTACTGTAACATTCTGCTACTGGGCTCCTAGCCTTTCATCTCTCACCTGCCCCGTCTCTCTTAGATTTGGCAGCTGGATCATCTCATCTCCTCCAAAAGAGAACCCACAGCCCCGTACTGCAGTCCATAGGGTGGCTTCTCATCAAACAAAGAATCATATTCAATACCTCTTTTAACCTTTAAATATCTTCACTCTACCGCACCTCCCTACTTATCTTCTCTCTTGGTCTTTTGTGTCCAGCGCTCCTCGCAATACAATCTTTACAATCCCCTTAAGAACACTGCTTCCTCCGGCCTAAACCATTCTCTCTGCTGCTCCCTACCTTTGGAACCTTCTCCCTCTCTAACTTTGCCAGGTGACACCTTAGCTCTTTTAAATCTAATATGTTATCCTACCTTTCTGAAAACCAGCACTATTAAAGATTGTAAGCTATCGGTGCACTTTGTCCCTCTCCTCTTTCCAAATATGTCAAGGTATATATATAAATTATACATACATCAGCTCCTTTTACTTCTCAGGTTTCCAATATTAAGAATCACAATGTTCATGTGATTGGTTGTTTTTGAGAAAAAAGTTGCTATTAACCTCTCAATATGGGAAGGTCGATCAGACGAATGTATATTTTGCATATTACCAACAGATTCATTGGATACAGAGTATATAATAAGTCTATTATGTATGTAATAGACCTGGGGTGTGAACCCGACACTCCACCCCCAGGTTCTACATAACAGTTTTTCCCCCCAAATAAGAATAATCTTACATTTGACATCACAGGACTTTTCGTGGTTACAAAATGGACATGTGAACTGGGTTTCAGTGTCCCGGTCATCTTCTTCTTGGGAGGAGGCTTTCTCTTGACTTCCTAGTCCCATTTGTGCCTGTAGCTGAAAAATATTATAAGAAAAATTAAAACAAAGGGTTTTTTTGCATACAGCTAAAAAATACAAAACAGAGGAAACGTACGAGCCAGGTAGAATAATATCGCAATCTCATTAAATATGATCAAACTGTATATTTTAAAGGGGATGTTCCCCCGTGAAAGTTAAAAAATCATATTTAAATCACTCTCAAACCCCAAAAGTGCAATAGTTAGAAAGCGGAGAGATGCAAGACTAACCAGACCTACTTCCCGATATACTGTTACCCCCTCTTTCTTGCTTCCTTTATCTTCCAGTTACCAGTTGTCAGCCATGAATGTGACACATCAAGCTGATGACTGTACGCTATTCTACCTTTTAAGAGGCAGAGGAAAAAGGAAAGAAACATTTCCCCTCATAACAGGTTAGCCCAAGATCTTTCAGGTTTTGTGGGTTTAGGGGGTGATTTACCAATACATATTTTTAATTTTGAAGGGGTGAACATGCCTTTTTAGACTGTTTGAAATGTCATACATTAATAAAGTTGCAGCACTCACGTTAAAATGGCATTTCCACCATCCAAAACTAAAGTTATCAAAAGTGATTCGAATGTACATATTGGCAATCATTTTCTTAAAAAATTCCTGCAGAAGAGGCAGGACCAGCAGCAACGTCGTGATTGGCTGAGCTGCGATGTCTCAGCCAATCACGAATGCAGTTGCCATTCTGCATTTTTCATTCACAAAAAAAAAAAAAAAAAGGGAGGCTAGGCAGAACCAATGCAGCCATTTGATGGTTGGATCATGTATGGCCGATAGCATGGACATTTTTGCTATCAGGCCAGTTGGGGAAAAATTCTGTCTGCCAATCCGATTGTACAATCTGCAGCTCTTAGATATAGATTTGATCTTGTGATTTAGAAATTGAGAACAATGGAATAGACTAGTGAAATTTTTTAAGAACTAAACTTTTAACTCCATTGATCTAACTGAATACCACAGATATACCATAACCTGGATAAATGAGAACCTTTAACAGACATCTGATACTTGTACAACTGACAGAATTTGTCCAACCTGTGTTTTGAGCATGCACATCTATAGAGAAAACCACTTCAGTATTGGCCATAATGTCATAGTTATGGTTTTAAGGAATGGACCATACCTGGAAGCTGCTGCAGCGAAGGAGACGTGCAAGAGGGGTCGAGTTGTAAGTTCTTTAAGACGGGTCCTAGGAAAAGGTATTTTAAAGGTATATAAAAATGGGGTTGGGGCTGTTAACATTTCTGCAAAAATGTAAGGGTGAACATGCTTAAGTGGAGATGCATAGACCCTCACAATCTTTGCTCCACTGGCAGGTTCACAGAAGCTTGAGGCAGGATTTCAAGGTGTGTGACATTTTGTCAGTAGCTTTGACCAACATTAAACTTGCTGGAAGTTGCAAATAGGGGCCAGAATGGCAGCCAGAAGCCGAGGAAATGAAGGATCCAGGGGCATACCGAAGGGGCCAAGGCCCACCCACGAGTTTGGGGGCCAGCCTGACTCCTTCCACGCAGGTCTCTGCAGACTCCACGATCCGTGCAGCAACCAGCCTTTTCAAACAGCTGATCGCGCGTTGAAGAAAACATACGCGTCATCAGCTGTTTAAAAGCGGCCCAAACTTTCGGAACTGAACCGGAAGTTCGGGTCCGTTGTTTTAATAGCTGATCTTGCGTATGTTTTTTAATACTTGCGATCAGCTGTTTAAAAAGGCTGGTTACTGCACAGATCTGGAGCTTGTGGCAGGACCTACTACCGTCCGCGGCAGCAGTTACACCACTGGAAGGATCGTAAGTCTCTTTCTGGGGCCTCTTTAAAAAGTTAACATGCCGTTTGGGGTGGGGAACACTACACTACAGAAAAGTGTTTTATAGCTAGGGGGGAAAGCAGCCTGAAGGGTGGGAACCCCTTGCACATGTCGAGTCTTTAGGGAGGACAAGGAAGAAGCAGGGACCAGATGACACACAGACAGCTCCTACTCTTCACTTTCTGGACTTTGGACAGACACTGCAGGAGAACCATAAGGAGCAGATATGTAAGGTAAGGATTTCTATAAACTACACAGGGGTGGGGCCAGTAGTGGGTTTCATTGTAGATTGTGGAGGGGGGACATGCCCTTTAAGACAATCTACCATTCCTGTCTGACCCGATCAGGACCCATTTGTGGAGGGGGGACATGCCCTTTTAAGACAAATTCACTGCTGATCAGATCAGGACCCAGACCCACCACAAATCGGCCTGCCTGTTTTAACAATAAAGCTGGTTTTCCTATTAACCCCAAGGATGGAGATCCTGGCATCAGACGCTGCATAACAGCACGTGTGACCCTGGAGAGCACGAGGAGCTCCCATACACGTGGCCGGTTCACAATGGATCCGATTTGTTCCGGGTAACAATGAAAATGGCAGACACACGGTTAAAATCACTAAACGGACCTTCTCCATCATTATTACCTATTATCCGACACCAGCACGGTCACTGTCAACGTCCAGCACTACTCAGGATGGAATCACAACTTTTCCGCTCCAACGACTTCCGGTTCCGCAGATAATAATTTAATAAAAAAAAAAAGTCCGCCAATCCGTAAAAGCGCTAGAACCCTTGGCCCGCCTCTCACGCTCTTGATGGCTTCCGGATTTCAATTTCTGCGGCGGATGTGATTGGTGGGGAAGGGGGGCGGTACGCTAGCGATTATTGGTCGGATGTATACAGCGTCAGCGTAGTCAGCAGTCGGTGAGACGATTTTTTTGTTGGTTGCTATGGTACAGGTCTGCTCGTCTCTTATTGGTCACCTTTGACCAGAACATGTTGTTCATGTTTTATTTGATATTAAGTTGCTCTATCTGGGACAGGACACGTGTGCGGCCTTTCCTCTCCTATTTGCACTCATGACACGTTAGGAATGAGATCCGCCCCAAAGAGCTTACAATCTTAGTTATATTTTATTATTACGTCTCTCGGTACATCGCCCAACGTGTCAGTACGGTTGTCTGCCGATAACGTAAAAACAGTATTGGAGGTGGAATAAAAATAAAAGTTTATCTAGACCAACTTTATATATTTAACCTGAAGATGAAACTTCTCTTCTTCCAATCTTAAAGGATGTCCACGAGTCCTCTGATATGACCTTTAGTGAACAATGCACCAGAGAGTTCATTGTATGGCCCATTAAAATAATTATATAAAGTGATCATATCCCCACACAAACGTTGGTCTCTTATGTAAACAGCCCTAACTTGTCTAATGCCTGCATAATCAAGCCCCTCCATTCCCCTTATTATTTAGTTCCCTGGGAGAGGTGGGATACCGCTTGCCTGGAAAGGGTGGGTTTTGAGGATGTGAGTTCCAGAGCAGAGGGGCAGCACGAGCAAAGTCCTGAATGTGGGCATGGGAAGAGGTGACAAGAGTGGATGAAAGGAGGATATTGTTAGCAGAGCGAAGGTTGCACCTGGGATCTGTGGATCAGTTTGAAATGTATGGCTGTATTGGATAGTGCTTTATAGGATAGGGAAGCTGCTTGAACTGGGTCTTTGGGTGATGGCAGCCAGTGGAGAGACTGACAGAGCAGAGAAGCATAGAAAAGTGAGAAAAGAAATGATGAGCCGTCCAGCAGAGTTTTGCGGTGCCAGGTGCTTGTTTGGTAAACCACACAGGAGTGTGTTTCAGTAGTCAAGCCTGGATATGATTGGGCGAGGAACTAGGATTTGGTAGCGTCATGCAAGTTGGAAACGACAGGAGTTGGCAAGTGTGTTGACATGAGGTTTGAAGGAAAGATCAGAAATCTAGCTTATTCCCAGGCAACCGACATGAGGAGATGAGGCTATAGGTGTATTGTTAATATTAATAGTAAGACTAGGAAGGGGAACTCAAGGCTGTGGAAGATGACAATCAGTCTTGTCCATGTTAAGTTTGAGGAAGTGAGAGGACATGAAGGCAGAGATGGCACTAAGGCACTTGGGGACCTGGGATGTTAGTGTAGGGAGATCTGAGGCAGAGATGTTATTAGATATCATCAGCATACAGGTGTAATGAGTTTTTCAAGGCCATAGGTATAAATGGAGAATAGAAGAGGGCTGAGTACTGAGCCCTGCAGAACCCCTCAGGGAGAGGGTGAGGGTGAGGTGAAGTTAATTCCAGAGTGGAAAACACTAAAAGTCCTAGAGAGATATAGGGAGATAGTTAAAATAGTACAGTATCCTGGATACCTAAGGATGCCAGGGTCTGAAGAAGTGAGGGTGATCAACAGTATCAAAAGCAGAGGACAGATCAAGAAGAATGAGCAAAGAGTAGTGACCTTTAGATTTAGATCATTAGTCACTTTGGGAGGGCAGTTTCTGTGGAGTGGTTAGGGCGGAAGCCTGATTGAAGGTGGTAAAAGAGAGAGTTAGTAGAGAGGTGATGAACTGGGTCAACAAATACATGTCTTTCCAGCAGTTTGAAAGCAAAAGGAAGAAGGGAGACAGGCCTGTAGGGGGTTCTCTAACCACATGGAAGCACCCACTACAAGTAGTTGTAAATTAGCCTAATTGGAGTGAATCCACAATCCTTGTATGTATTTATTTGGAAGCCAGGTAGCTTCCATGTGGTTATAGCACCCCAACACGTCCCTTTTATGGGAGGTCCTATGCCTTTACTATAAAGCACTGGATGGCTCTTCCCTCATTTTAAAAAGCCAAGGGCTTGGGGGAAGTGAGAGAGCTGTATATGGATCCAGTGTGTAAGAATGAAAAATGCAAAAGTTTGCTAATCGTAATTGAAGTAAAGAAAAATTTAAAAGTTATAAGTTAGGACCTTCCAGACTGGGGTTACCTTGACGTGGTTGAGGCTTTTCATTCATGTGATCATAGTAATGTATACTAAAACCCTTTGTTTATAAAGTATGCCAGTGTGCAGATAATATGATATTGTATGGGGCCTAGGAATGTGCATTGATTATCTTTCTATGTTTGTATAATGTTTGACCAGATCAGTTCGCTAAATGTAGTTGTAAATTAGCCTAATTGGAGTGCTTCCACAATCCTTGTATTTCTTAAAATATGTGGCTATTCATCAGCCGATAGACAGCGTGTAGACGGGGGTTGGTGGCAGACAGTGCAGGAAGTTAAATACTTTGAAGTGCTGTTTGGGGTTATGAGATTGTGAGGATTTGAGAGAAGAGAATTAATATAGGGTGGCCATAACATAGAAAGATTTTAATTACACGACCAAGCGATCTCACGACATTAGACCGATCTTGCCGGAATCGCCTACCCGTTCTTCTTTGCGGACCGACATGCAATTGCAAAATGAATGGGATTTGCGATCGCCGTTGGTCGCAAAGAAGAACGGGAAAGAAGTTCCGGCAGGATTGGTCTAATGTCGTCGAAGTAAAATCTTTCTAGTGTATGGCCACCTTTTTTTAACTTAGGGCCGGATTACGGCTCTCAATTATTGCCAGGGGCTTATTTTATTTACATTTTATTTAGCATTTTTTTTTAAAAAAAGTAAAAACATACAGCAGCTGTTTAATGGTCTACACAATCCCCATGTATATACACTCAAAAGAATTCAATCCTGGCTGTTGACCCTTTGTTATGTTATACAGCAGCTAGAGAAGTAGAGCCCCCACGGGATTCTGAAAGGGCATTTGGTGGGTTTAATCCCCTCTATACAAAACCAGGGAGGAGCGGTTATTTCAGTTATATAGAGAGATGGGGGGGGGGAGAGAAGATGGTATTTGTGGTGGGTTATCTACACATTCAAACCCATTGTTAAGGGAATAAAAGAGAAGATTTAGAAGAGAGAAACCAATGATTGACAGCTATATGATTAACCAACATTACATTGGTTACCAAGCTTCATATTATTCTCTATTGTATTCAAGTACTATTCACTCTTATCAACACAGGGATATAATAATAATAATAATAATAGTCAACAACATGGACACAGTCTACATGTGATATATTATAATAATAACATAATAGTGGGACAACTGAGAATTAAACAGATGGACACAGTTACATTGATATATAATATTTATAATAATAATAATATATTATCAATAATTATAATAATAGAGAGACACCTGATGTATTAAACACATGGATACAGTCTACATGTGTTATATATTATTGCACTCTGAGTGTCCCTGGGTCTACATGGTTACAGTCTACATGTGATACTAGAAGGGCAACTAAAATAATAAAGGGAATGGAGAGGTTTTACTATGCAGGCAGATTAAACAAGTTGGGCTGTTTACATTAGAGAAGCAACATTTGCGTGGGGATATGTTCACTTTATACAAATATATCAATGGGCCATACATAAACTTTTAAGATTGAAATAAAAGAAGTTTCATCTTTAGGTTAGGAAAGGTTCTTTTACAATGAGAACGGTGAAACGGTCTTCCAGCAGATGTGGTAATGGCAAGTTCATTGAATATAGCACAAGCAGAAAAGGGTTGATGGAAGCGCACACTGTTTGTCAGAAAAAAAAATTCGTTTATTGCATCACACAAACACATAACGTTTCGGAGAATGCTATGTCTCCTCATCAGGTGTTCATCACCTGATGAAGGAGACATAGCGTTCTCCGAAACGTTGTGTGTTTGTGTGATGCAATAAACAGAATTTTTCTGACAAACAGTGTGCGCTTCCAACCCTTTTCTGCTTGTGCTATAGCGTGGAGTCCTTGAGGTAGAGGACAGAGGGAAGCAGCACCTGGAATACACTGGCACATTGCCTGAAGGAGTGCCTAGGCCACATTTATGCTATACAAGTTCATTGAATAGCTTTAAAAGTGGGCTAGATAAGTTTATAAAACTAAAAATATTGAGAATTACTAGTATTAATACATGTACCGTAGTTCTGATTGGTAAGGGGATACTATATAATATGAGAATTACTGGTATTAATACATGTACGTAGTTCTGGTTGGTACAGGGATATATAATATTGAGAATTACTGGTATTAATACATATACTGTAGTTCTGGTTGGTACAGGGATACTATATAATATTGAGAATTACTGGTATTAATACATATACTGTAGTTCAGGTTGGTAGGGGATACTATATAATATTGTGAATTATGGTATTAATACATATACTGTAGTTCTGGTTGGTATGGGGATACTATATAATATTGAGAATTACTGGTGTTAATACATGTACGTAGTTTGTGGTAAGGGTTAGCTGATCTATATAATATTGAGAATTACTGGTATTAAACATAACTGTAGTTTGGTTGGTACAGGGATACTAATAATATGAGAATTACTGGTATTAATACATATACTGTAGTTCTGGTTGGTACAGGGATACTATATAATATTGAGAATTACTGGTATAGATACATATACTGTAGTTCTGGTTGGTAGATGGATACTATATAATATTGAGAATTACTGGTATTAATACATATACTGTAGTTCTGATTGGTAAGGGGATACTATATAATATTGAGAATTACTGGTATTAATACATATCTGTAGTTCTGGTTGGTACGGGGATTATATAATATTGAGAATTAATGGTATTAATAAAATACTGTAGTTCTGGTGGTACAGGGATACTATATAATATTGAGAATTACTGGTATAGATACATATACTGTGTTCTGGTTGGTAGGATACATATAATATTGAGAATTACTGGTATTAACATAACTGTAGTTCTGGTGGTACAGGGATACTATATAATATTGAGAATTACTGGTATTAATACATATACTGTAGTTCTGGTTGGTACGGGGATACTATATAATATTGAGAATTAATGGTATTAAACATATACTGTAGTTCTGATTTGTAAGGGGATACTATATAATATTGAGAATTACTGGTATTAATAATATACTGTAGTCGATTGTCTCCTTTAGCTGTCTTTATGTGGGATTTATGTTTTGCCCATTATGTGAGTGGCAGAAATATTTAGATTCTATGATAACTTTACAAATACTACATCCGTAACATCTTGTACATCCATTTCTCTGTTTATTTATATAGTATCACTGTATTTTTCCACTGGATCAGCTGAAATACCCCTCAAATTCTTTTTTCTTTTAAACACTACCCTTTTTTTTCCATCTTTTTATATTGGAGTCACATTCCATTATTTTCCAATTTTCATTAGTTTTCTTTTTAATCTGTCGTCCCCCCCCCCCCCCCCATATTACTGTATTGCACCACTAAAGGAGTGCATTCCTTTTTGACTGTTTTTTACCATTCACAAATTTCTCTAGCTTCTCCAAAGCTTTTTTGAGTACATACTCTTTTATCCCCTCTCTTGGAACTGAGTTTTTCTTCACATTCATCTTTTTGTGAGCAAATCCTCAAAAGAATTGTGAGATAGGCAACCCCTGTGCCTGTTCTTTGGGGTGATAGCTGTCTGCTCTCAATATCGTATTACGATCTGTCGCCTTTTCAAATAGAGTAGTTGTAAAACCATGATTTTCATGAAATATAGTCACATCTAAAAGTTAATTTTATTCTTGTTAATCTCTGGGTTAAATGTAATCCTAGGGCAGATATTATTTAAAAACATAATTAATCCTCCAATTCACACATTGTACCATGCCTTGAAGAACACACATCATCAATATATCGCCACCATGTGTCATTTTTGAAACAATTCTGATGGAAAAATACAGCATCCCTCTAAATACTCCATAAAGAGGTTTGCATAAGAGTTCGCTGCAGGTTGCCATTGATGTTCCTGCAATTTACAGGTAAATTTCTATTCAAATCTGAATATATTGCATTAAGTAAAATTTCCAACATTTTTAACAAAAATTCAGTGGGGACACTTGTATCAGTCCATTATGCAGGAAATGTCCTATTGCTTCCATACCAATATCACCATCAACATTCGTATATAGTGATGAATATCCATTGTAACCATAATTATATCTTTTCCTGCAATTTGTGTTTTCCTCAATTTTTGCAGAAAATCTTGTGTATCCTTAATATATGCCGGCAATCCCTGCACAAGTGGATTTAAAAGAGTCCAGATATAAATCTAGTGGTTGCAAGATAGAGTCTATAGCTGCCACAATTGGTCTAGGGGAGGGTTGGTGAATCCATATGGATCTTGGGAAGACCATAACACTGCTTGTTTGGGGTTCTATGGAAGTAAAAAAGTTGCAGTTTTAGAATTCAATCATCCATCGTCGTTTAATAAATCCAGCATCCCTGTCTTCCCATAGTCCATTACCATTCCCTTTTATCTGCAGGTTTAATATAATTGATTGATCATTTTTCAGCTCCTTCATTGGTTTCCTCAACCTTGGGGATAAGTTTTGCAACACTAAATGAGAGATATGCAAAAGGGGAACTAAAAGGGGATGAAAACCCATTTGCAATACATTATGCGAAAGAGAACCACCCAATAACCAGGGGCGTAACTAGAGGGGAGCAGGGGGGGCCCAGGAGACCCATCTTATCCTTATTATGAGAGATATAGCCTCCTCCCAGAAAACCACTGTGGATGAACCATTGATAGGGGCCCATCATAGTTTTGCTGGGGGGCCAGTGATTCCAAGTTACGCCACTGCAATAAACTCCCTTAGGTTATGATTATTGACCAAGTTAAATGCCAAAAAGAGGAGGTGACAGAGCCAATCAGCTGTTATGTAGGGAGCAGAATGGATACATAAGCTAATACAATATTACCAAAATACAGTTTTCTTTTAAATGTTTCCTCTAAAAGTTCCCTGTTAGGAAATAACAAAAGGATTGTACTGCGATTGTAACTATTCTATTCATAGATGTTTTTATTACACTTAGCACTTTATAAATGATTCAATTATGTACACCTGAAATAGATATGATTATGGCACTTTATATTAAGCACTTAAAAGAAATAGGAATGTATACATGTTAACAGTTTGTATTCTATTTGATTGTGTAATTAATATGTATATTGATTAAGAGGGTGTGGCACATCACATGATTGGGTTGTAAAAGAATATGCACACACACTTTATGTTGTCCTGATGAGACGTCCTGCGTGATGTTGAAACAAAGAAAATAAAGTAATTTGAGTAATTTGAATGCAGTGTGCCCGGGAAGTTTACTCAATTCTTGTGGGAAATACAGATGCAGTACAAAGGAACTGGTGGCCTGGAGGCGCCTGTGAAAAAAGATATTTATACTGGATGAGTGCAGTTGACCGTTTATAAATTACCAGTAATTCTCATATATATATATCCCCGTACCAACCAGAACTACAGTATAGGTATTAATACCAGTAATTCTAATATTATATATATCCCTGTACCAACCAGAACTACATTATATGTATTAATACCAGTAATTCTCAATATTATATAGTATCCCTGTACCAACCAGAACTACAGTTAGTATTATAACAGTAATTCTCAATATTATATAGTATCCCCTTACCAATCAGAACTACAGTATATTATTAATACCAGTAATTCTCAATATTATATAGTATCCCCTTACAAATCAGAACTACAGTATATGTTTAATACCATAATTCTCAATATTATATAGTATCCCCGTACCAACCAGAACTACAGTATATGTATTAATACCAGTAATTCTCAATATTATATAGTATCCCTGTACCAACCAGAACTACAGTTATGTTAATACCAGTAATTCTCAATATTATATGTATCCTCACCAACCAGAACACATATATGTATCTATACCAGTAATTCTCAATATTATATAGTATCCCTGTACCACCAGAACTACAGTATATTTATTAATACCATTAATTCTCAATATTATATATTATCCCCGTACCAACCAGAACTACAGATATGTATTAATACCAGTAATTCTCAATATTATATAGTATCCCCTTACCAATCAGAACTACAGTATATGTATTAATACCAGTAATTCTCAATATTATATAGTATCCATCTACCAACCAGAACTACAGTATATGTATCTATACCAGTAATTCTCAATATTATATAGTATCCCTGTACCAACCAGAACTACAGTATATGTATTAATACCAGTAATTCTCAATATTATTAGTATCCCTGACCAACCAGAACTACAGTTATGTTTAATACCAGTAATTCTCAATATTATATAGTATCCCACTTACCCTACCACAAACTACGTACATGTATTAACACCAGTAATTCTCAATATTATATAGTATCCCCATACCAACCAGAACTACAGTATATGTATTAATACCAGTAATTCACAATATTATATAGTATCCCCGTACCAACCTGAACTACAGTATATGTATTAATACCAGTAATTCTCAATATTATATAGTATCCCTGTACCAACCAGAACTACAGTATATGTATTATTACCAGTAATTCTCAATATTATATATCCCTGTACCAACCAGAACTACGTACATGTATTAATACCAGTAATTCTCATATTATATAGTATCCCCTTACCAATCAGAACTACGGTACATGTATTAATACTAGTAATTCTCAATATTTTTAGTTTTATAAACTTATCTAGCCCACTTTTAAAGCTATTCAATGAACTTGTATAGCATAAATGTGGCCTAGGCACTCCTTCAGGCAATGTGCCAGTGTATTCCAGGTGCTGCTTCCCTCTGTCCTCTACCTCAAGGACTCCACGCTATAGCACAAGCAGAAAAGGGTTGGAAGCGCACACTGTTTGTCAGAAAAATTCTGTTTATTGCATCACACAAACACACAACGTTTCGGAGAACGCTATGTCTCCTTCATCAGGTGATGAACACCTGATGAGGAGACATGCAATTCCCGAAACGTTGTGTGTTTGTGTGATGCAATAAACAGAATTTTTCTGACAAACAGTGTGCGCTTCCATCAACCCTTTTCTGCTTGTGCTATATTCAATGAACTTGCCATTACCACATCTGCTGGAAGACCGTTTCACCGTTCTCATTGTAAAGAAACCTTTCCTAACCTAAAGATGAAACTTCTTTTATTTCAATCTTAAAGGAGTTTATTGTATGGCCCATTGATATATTTGTATAAAGTGATCATATCCCCACGCAAATGTTGCTTCTCTAATGTAAACAGCCCTAACTTGTTTAATCTGCCTGCATAGTAAAACCTCTCCATTCCCTTTATTATTTTAGTTGCCCTTCTAGTATCACATGTAGACTGTAACCATGTAGACCCAGGGACACTCAGAGTGCAATAATATATAACACATGTAGACTGTATCCATGTGTTTAATACATCAGGTGTCTCTCTATTATTATAATTATTGATAAAAATATATTATTATTATTATAATATTATATATCACATGTAGACTGTGTCCATCTGTTTAATTCATCAGTTGTCCCACTATTAATGTTATTATTATAATATATCACATGTAGACTGTGTCCATGTGTTGGACTATTATTATTATTATTATTATATCCCTGTGTTGATAAGAGTGAATAGTAGCTTGAATACAATAGAGAATAATATGAAGCTTGGTAACCAATGTAATGTTGGTTAATCACTATAGCTGTCAATCATTGGTTTCTCTCTTCTAAATCTTCTCTTTTATTCCCTGTAACAATGGGTTTGAATGTGTAGATAATCCCACCACAAATACCATCTTCTCTCCCCACCCCCATCTCTCTATATAACTGAAATAAACCAGCTCCTCCCTGGTTTTGTATAGAGGGGATTAAACCCACCAAATGCCCTTTCAGAATCCCAGTGGGGGCTCTACTTCTCTAGCTGCTGTATAACATAACAAAGGGTCAACAGCCAGGATTGCATTCTTTTTGAGTGTATATACATGGGGATTGTGTAGACCATTAAACAAAGCTGCTGTATGTTTTTACTTTTTTTTAAAAAAAAATGCTAAATAAAATGTAAATAAAATAAGCCCCTGGCAATAATTGAGAGCCGTAATCCGGCCCTAAGTTAAAAAAAGGTGGCCATACACTAGAAAGATTTTACTTTCGACGACATTAGACCAATCCTGCCGGAACTTCCTTTCCCGTTCTTCTTTGCGACCAACATGCGATCGCAAATCCCATTCATTTTGCAATTGCATGTCGGTCGCAAAGAAGAACGGGTAAGGCGAATCCGGCAAGATCGGTCTAATGTCGTGAGATCGCTTGGTCGTGTAATTAAAATCTTTCTAGTGTATGGCCACCCTATATTAATTCTCTTCTCTCAAATCCTCACAATCTCATAACCCCAAACAGCACTTCAAAGTATTTAACTTCCTGCACTGTCTGCCACCAACCCCGTCTACACGCTGTCTATCGGCTGATGAAATAGCCACATATTTTATAGAAATACAAGGATTGTGGAAGCACTCCAATTAGGCTAATTTACAACTACATTTAGCGGAACTGATCTGGTCAAACATTTATACAAACATAGAAAAGATAATCAATGCACATTCCTAGGCCCCATACAATATCATATTATCTGCACACTGGCATACTTTATAAACAAAGGGGTTTTAGTATACATTACTATGATCACATGAATGAAAAGCCTTCCAACCACGTCAAGGTAACCCCAGTCTGGAAGGTCCTAACTTATAACCTTTTAAAATTTCTTTTACTTCAATTACGATTTTCAAACTTTTGCATTTTTCATTCTTACACACTGGATCCATATAACAGGCTCTCTCACTTCCCCCAAGCCCTTTGGCTTTTTAAAATGAGGGAAGAGGCCATCCAGTGCTTTATAGTAAAGGCATAGGACCTCCCATAAAAGGGACGTGTTGGGGTGCTATAACCACATGGAAGCTTTACCTGGCTTCCAAATAAATACATACAAGGATTGTGGATTCACTCCAATTAGGCTAATTTACAACTACTTGTAGTGGATGTGCTTCCATGTGGTTAGAGAACCCCCTACAGGCCTGTCTCCCTTCTTCCTTTTGCTTTCAAACTGCTGGAAAGACATGTATTTGTTGACCCAGTTCATCACCTCTCTACTAACTCTCTCTTTTACCACCTTCAATCAGGCTTCCGCCCTAACCACTCCACAGAAACTGCCCTCCCTAAAGTGACTAATGATCTAAATCTAAAGGTCACTACTCTTTGCTCATTCTTCTTGATCTGTCCTCTGCTTTTGATACTGTTGATCACCCTCTACTTCTTCAGACCCTGGCATCCTTAGGTATCCAGGATACTTTACTATTTTAACTATCTCCCTATATCTCTCTTAGGACTTTTAGTGTTTTCCACTCTGGAATTAACTTCACCCCTCACCCTCTCCCTGAGGGGGTTCTGCAGGGCTCAGTACTCAGCCCTCTTCTATTCTCCATTTATACCTATGGCCTTGAAAAACTCATTACACCTGTATGCTGATGATACTCTAATATACATCTCTGCCTCAGATCTCCCTACACTAACATCCCAGGTCCCCAAGTGCCTTAGTGCCATCTCTGCCTTCATGTCCTCTCACTTCCTCAAACTTAACATGGACAAGACTGAACTTGTCATCTTCACAGCCTTAGGTTCCCCTTCCTAGTCTTACTATTAATATTAACAATACACCTATAGCCTCATCTCCTCATGTCGGTTGCCTGGGAATAAAGCTAGATTCTGATCTTTCCTTCAAACCTCATGTCAACACACTTGCCAACTCCTGTCGGTTCCAACTTGCATGACGCTACCAAAATCCTAGTTCCTGCCCTAATCATATCCAGGCTTGACTACTGAAACACACTCCTGTGTGGTTTACCAAACAAGCACCTGGCACCGCAAAACTCTGCTGGACGGCTCAATCATTTCTTTTCTCACTTTTCTATGCTTCTCTGCTCTGTCAGTCTCTCCACTGGCTGCCCATCACCCAAAGGACCCAGTTCAAGCAGCTTTCCCTATCCTATAAAGCACTATCCAATACAGCCATACATTTCAGAACTGATCCACAGATCCCAGGTGCAACCTTCGCTCTGCTAACAATATCCTCCTTTCATCCACTCTTGTCACCTCTTCCCATGCCCACATTCAGGACTTTGCTCGTGCTGCCCCTCTGCTCTGGAACTCACATCCTCAAAACCCACCCTTTCCAGGCAAGCAGGTATCCCACCTCTCCCAGGGAACTAAAATAATAAGGGGAATGGAGGGGCTTGATTATGCAGGCAGATTAGACAAGTTAGGGCTGTTTACATAAGAGAACCAACGTTTGTGTGGGGATATGATCACTTTATATAATTATATTAATGGGCCATACAATGAACTCTCTGGTGCATTGTTCACTAATAGGTCATATCAGAGGACTCGTGGACATCCTTTAAGATTGGAAGAAGAGAAGTTTCATCTTCAGGTTAAAATATATAAAAGTTGGTCTAGATAAACGTTTATTTTTATTCCACCTCCAATACTATGTTATTACGTTATCGGCAGACAACCGTACTGACACGTTGGGGCGATGTACCGAGAGACGTAATAATGAAATATAACTAAGATTGTAAGCTCTTTGGGGCAGGGATCTCATTCCTAACGTGTCATGAGTGCAAATAGGAGAGGAAAGGCCGCACAAGTGTCCTGTCCCAGATAGAGCAACTTAATATCAAATAAAAACATGAACAACATGTTCTGGTCAAAGGTGACCAATAAGAGACGAGCAGACCTGTACCCATAGCAACCAACAAAAAAAATCGTCTCACCGACTGCTGACTACGCTGACGCTGTATACATCCGACCAATCATCGCTAGCGTACCGCCCCCCTTCCCCACCAATCACATCCGCCGCAGGAAATTGAAATCCGGAAGCCAATCAGAGAGCGTGAGAGGCGGGGCCAAGGGTTCTAGCGCTTTTACGGATTGGCAGGACTTTTTTTTTTATTAAATTATTATCTGCGGAACCGGAAGTCGTTGGAGCGGAAAAGTTGTGATTCCATCCTGAGTAGTGCTGGACGTTGACAGTGACCGTGCTGGTGTCGGATAATAGGTAATAATGATGGAGAAGGTCCGGTTAGTGATTTTAACCGTGTGTCTGCCATTTTCATTGTTACCCGGAACAAATCGGATCCATTGTGAACCGGCCACGTGTATGGGGAGCTCCTCGTGCTCTCCAGGGTCACACGTGCTGTTATGCAGCGTCTGATGCCAAGGGATCTCCATCCATTGGGGTTAATAGGAAAACCTAGCTTTATTGTTAAAACAGGCAGGCCGATTTGTGGTAGGTCTGGGTCCTGATCTGATCAGCAGTGAATGTGTCTTAAAAGGGCATGTCCCCCCTCCACAAATGGGTCCTGATCTGGTCAGCAGGGAATGGTAGATTGTCTTAAAGGGCATGTCCCCCCTCCACAAATCTACAATGAAACCCACTACTGGCCCCACCACTGTGTAGTTTATAGAAATCCTTACCTTACATATCTGCTCCTTATGGTTCTCCTGCAGTGTCTGTCCAAAGTCCCAGAAAGTGAAGAGTAGGAGCTGTCTGTGTGTCATCTGGTCCCTGCTTCTTCCTTGTCCTCCCTAAAGACTCTGACATGTGCAAGGGGTTCCCACCCTTCAGGCTGCTTTACCCCCTAGCTATAAAACACTTTTCTGTAGTGTAGTGTTCCCCACCCCAAACGGCATGTTAACTTTTTAAAAGAGGCCCCAGAAAGAGACTTACGATCCTTCCAGTGGTGTAACTGCTGCCGCGGACGGTAGTAGGTCCTGCCACAAGCTCCAAGATCTGTGCAGTAACCAGCCTTTTTAAACAGCTGATCGCAAGTATTAAGAAAACATACGCAAGATCAGCTATTTAAAACAACGGACCCGAACTTCCGGTTCAGTTCCGAAAGTTTGGGCCGCTTTTAAACAGCTGATGACGCGTATGTTTTCTTCATACGCGCGATCAGCTGTTTGAAAAGGCTGGTTGCTGCACGGATCGTGGAGTCTGCAGAGACCTGCGTGGAAGGAGTCAGGCTGGCCCCCAAACTCGTGGGTGGGCCTTGGCCCCTTCGGGTATGCCCCTGGATCCTTCATTTCCTCGGCTTTCTGGCTGCCATTCTGGCCCCTATTTGCAACTTCCAGCAAGTTTAAATGTTGGTCAAAGCTACTGACAAAATGTCACACCTTGAAATCCTGCCTCAAAGCTTCTGTGAACCTGCCAGTGGAGCAAAGATTGTGAGGGTCTATGCATCTCCACTTAAGCATGTTCACCCTTACATTTTTGCAGAAATGTTAACAGCCCCAACCCCATTTTTATATACCTTTAAAATACCTTTTCCTAGGACCCGTCTTAAAGAACTTACAACTTCGACCCCTCTTGCACGTCTCCTTCGCTGCAGCAGCTTCCAGGTATGGTCCATTCCTTAAAACCATAACTATGACATTATGGCCAATACTGAAGTGGTTTTCTCTATAGATGTGCATGCTCAAAACACAGGTTGGACAAATTCTGTCAGTTGTACAAGTATCAGATGTCTGTTAAAGGTTCTCATTTATCCAGGTTATGGTATATCTGTGGTATTCAGTTAGATCAATGGAGTTAAAAGTTTAGTTCTTAAAAAAATTTCACTAGTCTATTCCATTGTTCTCAATTTCTAAATCACAAGATCAAATCTAGATCATAAGAGCTGCAGATTGTACAATCGGATTGGCAGACAGAATTTTTCCCCAACTGGCCTGATAGCAAAAATGTCCATGCTATCGGCCATACATGATCCAACCATCAAAATGGCTGCATTGGTTCTGCCTAGCCTCCCTTTTTTTTTTTTTTTTTTTGTGAATGAAAAATGCAGAATGGCAACTGCATTCGTGATTGGCTGAGACATCGCAGCTCAGCCAATCACAGACGTTGCTGCTGGTCCTGCCTCTTCTGCAGGAATTTTTTAAGAAAATGATTGCCAATATGTACATTCGAATCACTTTTGATAACTTTAGTTTTGGATGGTGGAAATGCCATTTTAACGTGAGTGCTGCAACTTTATTAATGTATGACATTTCAAACAGTCTAAAAAGGCATGTTCACCCCTTCAAAATTAAAAATATGTATTGGTAAATCACCCCCTAAACCCACAAAACCTGAAAGATCTTGGGCTAACCTGTTATGAGGGGAAATGTTCTTCCTTTTTCCTCTGCCTCTTAAAAGGTAGAATAGCGTACAGTCATCAGCTGTGATGTGTCACATTCATGGCTGACAACTGGTAACTGGAAGATAAAGGAAGCAGAAAGAGGGGTAACAGTATATCGGGAAGTATGTCTGGTTAGTCTTGCATCTCTCCGCTTTCTAACTATTGCACTTTTGGGGTTTGAGAGTGATTTAAATATGATTTTTTAACTTTCACGGGGGAACATCCCCTTTAAAATATACAGTTTGATCATATTTAATGAGATTGCGATATTATTCTACCTGGCGTCGTACGTTTCCTCTGTTTTGTATTTTTTAGCTGTATGCAAAAAAAACCCTTTGTTTTAATTTTTCTTATTAATATTTTTCAGCTACAGGCACAAATGGGACGTAGGAAGTCAAAGAGAAAGCCTCCTCCCAAGAAGAAGATGACCGGGACACTTGAAACCCAGTTCACATGTCCATTTTGTAACCACGAAAAGTCCTGTGATGTCAAAATGTAAGATTATTCTTATTTGGGGGGAAAAACTGTTATGTAGAACCTGGGGGTGGAGTGTCGGGTTACACCCCCAGGTCTATTACATACAATAATAGACTTATATTATACTCTGTATCCAATGGAATCTGTTGGTAATATGCAAAATATACATTCGTCTGATCGACCTTCCCATATTGAGAGGTTAATAGCAACTTTTTTCTCAAAAACAACCAATCACATGAACATTGTGATTCTTTAATATTGGAAACCTGAGAAGTAAAAGGAGCTGATGTATGTATAATTTTATATATATACCTTGACATATTTGGAAAGAGGAGAAGGGACAAAGTGCACCGATAGCTTACAATCTTTAATAGTGCTGGTTTTCAGAAAGGTAGGATAACAGTTTAGATTTAAAAGAGCTAAAGGATGTCACCTGGCAAAGTTAGAGAGGGAGAAGGTTCCAAAGGTAGGGAGCAGCAAGAGAGAATGGTTTAAGGCCGGGAGGAAGCAGTGTTCTTAAGGGGATTGTAAAGATTGTATTGCGAGGAGCGCTGGGACACAAAAGACCAAGAGAGAAGATAAGTAGGGAGGTGCGGTAGAGTGAAGATATTTAAAGGTTAAAAGAAGGGTATTGAATATGATTCTTTGTTTGATGAGAAGCCACCCTATGGACTGCAGTATCGGGGCTGTGGGTTCTCTTTTGGAGGAGAGTGAGATGATCCGAGCTGCCAAATCTAAGATAGACTGGGCAGGTGAGAGATGAAAGGCTAGGAGCCCAAGTAGCAGAATGTTACAGTAGTCAAGACTGGAAATAATAAGGGCATGCATGAGAATTTAAGTAGTGGAGCGAGCGAGAGAGAAAACGGCGGGTCTTGGCAATATGGCAATGAAGAAAACGACACGTCCTAGTGACAAATGTTGTAAATGTAATCCTGGAAGGAAAGAGAGGAGTCAAAGATCACTCCAAGACAGCATTCAGATTCAACTGGGTTAATGACTATATTGTCAATAGAGATGGAGACGGGTGGACTAGGTCCTAGTTTAGGGAGGGTGAATGATTGATTCCATTTAGATAGATTGTGTTTAAGGTGGTGGTGCGCCATCAGGAGGCAATAGAGAGCAGATGTTCAGTGCGGGGTTGGACAAGTAAATTTGGGTATCAGTGTATAGGTGATACTTAAAGCCAAAAGAACTGATTATTTCTCCCAAAGAGGTAGTGTGGAGGGAGAACAGCAAGGGTCCTAAAACTGAGCCATGAGGGTCTCTCTGTTAGAGAGATAAGAAGACAACCACATCGCAGATTGATTTCGGATGCTAAGAGAATTTCGAAATTGCATAAGAGAGTGCTCCACAGTTTTAAAGGCAGCCGATAAGTCGAGGAGAATGAGGACCGAGAACTGGGCTTTGGCAGTTTGTAGGTCATTTGAGACTTTGCAGAGGGTCGTTTCAGTTAACTGACCCGGTCGGAATCCTGACTACAAAGGGTCCAATAGGTTATTAGCATGGAGGTAATTAGTGATGCGTGTAGAGACGAGACGTTGTAAGAGATTTGACACAAACGATAACAGGGAGAAGGTGGTAGTTTGAGAGACGGGTAGGGACCAAAGAGGGTTTTTAAGAAGAGGTTTGATGCATGCATGTTTAAGGGCAGAAGGAAAAATCCCAGAGGCCAGGGAGGAATTAAATGTGAAATGTGAGCAGGGGAAAGGATTTCAGTGCAGTGTCTGAGTAAGAAGGAGTGCATGGGATCAAGGGTATACATTTTAAGTGGCTAGGACAACAGAAGTAACAGACTTCAGAACAGGTGACTGGGGAGAAAGATTCCAGAACTGCAGGTGGTGGGGCAGGCAGAAGAAAGTGTAAGTTGTACTAGAGTGCGGATATCATTAACTTTAGTGCTAAAGGAGTCTGCAAAATCCTGAGGAGCGTTAATAGAATGAAGAGTTGCCAGTAGCCGAGGGCTGTAAGAGAGTGTTAAATAGTGAAAATAGATGACGTGTGTTATTTTTGTAAAGTAGGAGTGTTTTACTGAAAGAGCTGAATTAAGACACAACAACATGAGCTTGTAGTGGTATAAGTCTGCCTGACTGCAGGACTTTTTCCATAGGTGCACGAGTACATTGGCATAGGAATTTGGTATCTAAATTGAGCCAAGGACAGGGGTTAGTGGGGTGACGATTGTGAGTTTGTTGGGGGGGCAACGGAGTCAATGGTAGTCGATAAGATAGTTATACGAATGTATTAGAGAATCGGGTAGAGTCCGATATGAGGGCAGCGAGGCTAGAACAAAGGGAGAAAAGGACAGAGGTGGAAGGTTTATTGCTCAGGTGTTGCGAACAAGGACACTAGATGGAGTATCAGAGGGGAGAGTAGGTGGTAGAAAAAGTAATTAGATTGGGATCCGAGAGAGGGAAAGAGCTGGCAAACGGAGACTGAAAGATTTTTTAGTAAAGACCATTTCTAGGAAGTGACCATCCTTATGGGTGCTAGTGTTAGTCCACTGCTGGAGGGAGAAGTAGGAAGTTAGGTAGAGAAAGTGAGAGGGCCAGGATTGCTTATTGTAGTCAATGTGACCATTGAAGTCACCTAGAATTATAGCCGGACAGTTGGAGGAAAGAACGATCGAGAGCCAGGTTTTAATCTCTGTAAGGAAAATGGCTGGGGCAGAAGGTTGTCTGTCTATGACTGCTACTCTTAGACATAAGGGGTGAAAAATTTGGACAGCATGGACTTCAATTGAGGAAAAAGAGACAGTGTATGAAAACCTTAATACCATAATACAATCATAAGCCCTATTGTGCTACATGTTTATATATTTATAACAGAGGGAGGAAGAGACAGTGTATGAAAACCTATATAACCATAATACATCATAAGCCCTATTGTACTACATGTTTATATATTATAACAGAGGGAGGAAGAGACAGTGTATGAAAACCTATATACCATAATACAATCATAAGCCCTATTGTCTACATGTTTATATATTTATAACAAGGGAGGAAGAGACAGTGTATGAAACCTATAATACCATATACATCATAAGCCCTATTGTACTACATGTTTATATATTATAATACAGAGGAGGAAGAGACTGTATGAAAACCTATATACCATAATACATCATAAGCCCTATTGTACTAATGTTTATATATTTATAACAGAGGAGGAAGAGACAGTGTATGAAAACCTATATAACCATAATACAATCATAGCCCTATGTCTACAATGTTTATATATTTACCAGAGGGTGGAAGACAGTGTATGAAAACCATATAACCATAATACAATCATAAGCCTATTGTCTACATGTTTATATTTATAACAGGGTGGAAGAACAGTGTATGAAACCTATATACCTAATACAATCATAAGCCCTATTGTACTACATGTTTATATATTATAACAAGGGTGGAAGAGACAGTGTATGAAAACCTATATAACCATATACAATCATCATCCTATTGTACTACATGTTTATATATTTATAACAGGGGTGGAAGAGACATTGTATAAAACCTATATACCCATAATACAATCATAAGCCCTATTGTACTACATGTTTATATATTTATACCAGTAGGTGAAGAGACAGTGTATGAAAACCTATATAACCATAATACAGTCATAAGCCCTATTGTACTACATGTTTATATATTTATAACAGAGGGAGGAAGAGACAGTGTATGAAAACCTATATAACCATAATACAGTCCTAGCCCTATTGTACTACATGTTTATATTATAACAGAGGGAGGAAGGAGACAGTGTATGAAAACCTATATAACCATAATACATCATAAGCCCTATGTACTACAGTTTATATATATAACAGAGGGTGGAAGAGACAGTGTATGAAAACCTATATAACCATAATACAATCATAAGCCTATTGTCTACCTGTTTATATATTATAACAGAGGGTGGAAGAGACAGTGTATGAAAACCTAATAACCATAAACAATCATAAGCCTATTGTACTACATGTTTATATATTTATAACAGAGGTGGAAGAGACAGTGTATGAAAACCTATATAACCATAATACAATCATAAGCCCTATTGTACTACATGTTTATATATTTATAACAGAGGGAGGAAGAGACAGTGTATGAAAACCTATATAACCATAATACAATCATAAGCCCTATTGTACTACATGTTTATATATTTATAACAGAGGGAGGAAGAGACAGTGTATGAAAACCTATATAACCATAATACAATCATAAGCCCTATTGTGCTACATGTTTATTATTTAAAGCGGGTGAAGAGACAGTGTATGAAAACCTATATACCATAATACAATCATAAGCCCTATTGTACTACTGTTTATATATTTATAACAGAGGGTGGAAGAACAGTGTATGAAAACCTATTAACCATAATACATCATAAGCCCTATTGTACTACGTTTATATATTATAACAGAGGGTGAAGAGAGACAGTGTATGAAAACCTATATAACCATAATACAATCATAAGCCCATTATTTACTACATGTTTATATTTATAACAGAGGTGGAAGAGACAGTGTATGAAAACCTATTAACCATAATACAATCATAAGCCCTATGTACTACATGTTTATATTATAACGAGGGAGAGAAGACAGTGTATGAAACCTATATAACCATAATACAATCATACCCTATTGTACTACATGTTTATTGTGGCTCATTGTTTTCCATTTTTCTCCTTCCCAGGGATCGAGCGCGCAACACAGGGGTGATCTCGTGCACTGTGTGCCTGGAGGAGTTCCAGACCCCTATAACCTGTATCCTATTACCAAGGGGGACTTTTTATTTGAGAACATTTAATGGCATGTAAAGAACGTCTCTATTCCACTGGCAGTAAATAACTTCCGATAATTCTATCAAGCTTCTAAAATGATGGCAAAACTTGCTCTGCAGTTAGTTGATTAAAGGAGTAGCCTTTCCCTCCGTCTTTCAATCAATATCACAGGAGTCAGGAATGGAGAGGTAATTTACCTTACTCGCAATCCACCGCCGGCTGAAATGACAGGCCCGACCACTTCCGGTTTCACTAACTATAGCGTGCATGCTCGCACTAGTTAAATTAAAGAAGGAATCAGTCGGGACCTCTCAGTGCAGACGGCGGAGAATTGCAAGTAATGTAAATAACCTCTCTTCGTTTCTGGCTCCTGTGAAATTGATGGAGGAACGGAAGGTAAGGCCTAGGTCATTTACCTCCTGTTCTTCAATGTGTTAAAGGAGTAATTGACTTTTTCTCTGTACTATTCCTTTAAGACAGATGGTACATCTGTGTTTATAGAATAATAACCTCTGTACCTTTCAACCTACTAGATCAGGTAGAAAGATTTCTGGGGTTTTATGCACCATTCAAGCATTGAGAGTCTGTTTTGGGCAACTATATTTGTGCACTTATGGCTGCCTAATCGCAAACACCCAGCCGTTTTTGTGCGTTTTTACCAATGTGTGTGTTTCCGGATACAATTACGCGCAACAGTGAATTTTTAAAACTGCACAAATGGGTCTCATAAGTGGGAATGCTATAATGTACTCACTATGTGAAATCCTTGTTTCTGTGTTTCCTTCGTCTAGTGTGAATGGACCCAAACCCTTACATTGGAGGGTTGTGCCTCTTCTATAGATCAGGATCATTCGTTTGTGATTAGGTGTTTCCTTTCTACATGGGAACACAATAAAGAGGTTTTAATTTGCAAGCTGCTTCAAGTCTCATGGCACGTAGCCAATCAGTATTTGACTTGCTGAACCTCCCTTATATGCTTAGTGATCTAGGGTGGAATAATACTACTTAAACTCTGTTCTAGTTAAACGGGTGTTCTTTATTTTGAAAGGGATACAAATGACAGTTCAATCTATTTTATTTATTTTATATATTTAGTATTAACATGCAATGAAAGAGTTAAAGGGTATATATACTGAAACAAATCTTAATCTATAATTACATTTATGTAAGCAGCACAGGTGTGTGCAACAAAGCCGTGAAAGACTTGTTTGTAGCCGTCTTGTTCTGCCCCTTGCATGCAATTGGAAGATTGGCATGCATGTTTTCCCATTGGACAGTCCAGGAGGAGTCCCGGAATCCTGCAATGCTACAAGCCAGTTTTTCACAGCTTTGGGTAAACTAAAGCAAAGCCAGTGGTTAAGGACCTTGCAGTTTAGGTCTTCACACTGGGTACAATTAGAGTAGGGAGGGTGTTTTGGGAGGGTATGGTGTCTTTTAATCTGTTCAAAATCTTTCCATTCACCCATCTGTATGTATGTGTATGTATAGTTTGGTGACGCAGAGATGTACAATAACAAAATTCAAAAAAGTCTTACAAGGGGGGTAAATAGATAAATATATAAATTATTTAACGATATACGTGCTAGAGCTTCTGATTAATAGACTGCTTGTTGATTTAACCTGGTAATCCACATGAGCCTGGAGAGTGCATTGTGTTTTCGTCATTTTCCCTCTATTGCCACTAGATGTAGACTTTGCTCAACCAAAGTCGCATCTCGAACTGCAGCTTGCGTTATAAACCCAATTCGATCTGGAACTCTTTGTTCCGTTGCTAAATGTTGGCAAGCAGTTCTATCTCTAACTGCTTTGCATGGTTCCGGTAAAGGTGACCAGCCCCACCTACGTAACAAAGGAAATGCTACTAGTACCTAAAGATGTAAACAGGGTTTGAAGTAACAGGAACTTTTCTATTGTCTATTAACTCCTCTCCATCTACTTGGATGTTGATGATCTTGCTACCAGATATCAGTGTGTTCTTGGATGGATATCATTTTAAAGTCAAGTTGCTCTCAAATGTCAAATCTTTTCCTTAATTTACATGGTTTCAGATCTGTCTGAAGCTGTAGATGTTTACAGCGATTGGATCGATGCCTGCGAAGCTGCCAACCAATAGCAAAGCTGATGCCAGCTAACTTTATAGCTTTACGGCTGCCAACCTTCACCCACCGTGGTCTACGGCAAACTTCTTGTCTTGATTCCTGAAATGTAGGACGGGGCAGCCCAGGCCTTGTAATCAATACAAAGGGACCACAGTTGTTCAGAATACTTAAACTTGTAGGGGCAAAACTGTACAGCTACCACGAGGTGTGTGTGTTTTTGCTTTGTTTTTTAGTAGCAGGAAATACTTCTTTAATTTCACATTTATGGATATTTTAAAAAAAACTAAATACTGGAAATTTAAAGGACAATTAAAGCCATTTTTAAAACCTTGCTCCCAATCAAAGTACCCAGGGTGAGGGCCCAAAAGGCTGGGTGTCACCCCTGGGATTACCTTGAATCTCCTGCGCCTGGGGCCTAACCAATAGGAAGGTGCGCTCTGCTAAAAGTGTGTGCTCCCATTGGCTGGGTTTGGAACTTAGCTGGATCTCACAAATTAAATGTACTGGTGCGGTAGAAATAGGGTAATTACAAGGGTGAAGACCTAGCATTTAGATCCTCACCCTGGGTATTCATTGGGTTTATTTGAAAAATGTGGGGGGAAAGGGCATTATTTTTCTTAAACCATTTTCCTTGTTATTTGATCATGCAGGGAATAGAATGAATAAGAAACTGTCTGTAGGAAACAAAATGTAACATTCCCATGCAGTATAAAGTATGGAAACTATAAGATATAGTCCACACATTAGCTGTGTCCTCCATTATACTATAGCAAGTTAAGATCTTGCCCACTGTATGGATTGGATTTTAATATGATGAATCTACTTTGCCAGACAGGTTCACAGGTGGTTAAAACTTATATTTGCTCTGATTCTCCCAGTAAGTGTAGTAGATTTGGGTGCAGCATTTAAAAGGAAGAAATGCTGAAAATAGCTTTTACTGTGCATCTTGTTCACATGTATCTCTAGCCTTGCCATGCTCCATCTGGTTCCTGTGCAAATAAGTAAAGAAAAATCTTCTAATTGGCACCTGGGAGCACTGCAGTTCCTTTTACACCCCTCACATAGAGAGTTAATGTTTATATGCTCAATTCTGTTAGTCTTTTTCTCTGCATGAATAATTTAGAGCTATTCTCACCCCATTGGTTACTTTATAACCAGATTATTAGTTCATATTCACCCTAATCAAATGTGCAACGTCATGTCAGCTTTCTAGCTATTGTAGTTTTGGGTGCTGATTTACCTATCTACAATTTTTCATTTAAAGGGTTAACTTCCCCTTTAAGGCCTCTAGATACCATTGCAGCCCACTGCATCCCATTAATGTCCTATTGAGTTCTGGACAACATCGCTAGTTTTTGGTCTTGATTTCTGCAGCAGCCCTCCTACAATAGTGTGTACATGGCATTTTTACGTAGTTGTTACGGGCTCAGTAAGCGCTCTATCCTCCCTCTCTGTCCTTTCCACAACTGACCTGGCCATTACTGCTTTGTAATCAAGATTGAGTGGTCAGAAAACCAATCATAACGCTAGGAAGGAGAGCTGCAGAAATCAGGAAATGCCTGAAACATACAGAATTATAGATTTCTGCTGAATGCTGTTGATTTCAGAGGTTAGTGTTACAGCTATTCCTATTAGGAATTCTAGAATCCATTCAGGCTCATTTAGACTTTAGCATTAATTTATGCATTGACTGATCATTTGGTATAGCTTTGAAAGAAAAGAGGGCAAATCAAAATTCATATGTTGCATATAAAGTTAATTTGTAATCGTGCACTTAGTAAAGATCCTTTCCAGCTTAATTTCATTTAGTCATGTTTTCTTGGCGTAATCTCATCGAATGGTTACATTTATTTTGTGCCCTTCTTATATTATTTAAAAAAATAAAATAAAAATCAGGGCCATAACATTAAAATGGTTTTGTTTATTTTGGGAAGGGGAGAGAAATGTTCCGAATTGTCCAATTAATTCAAATGAAAGTAGAGAACTTTGTGCATATTTCTGTTTGTAAATAATTTGGTAGAATTTTTGTTCTTTAGGGGCTTCTAATCCTTGGAAGCAAAAAGCAAATCTGTTACGGATTAATGTAAAGCTGTTATTTTTATTAAACCTTTATGTGAACCATAAGTAATGTTTGTTACATTTTTTTAGAATTTAAAAAAGTCTGTTTTCGTACAAAGGCCAGTGTCTTAAACAGCCTCTACCTGGCTAAATGCTTTCTGGCTTGTTGCAAATGTATTGCAAAAGGTGGCCATACATAGGGACTCGCTTTCTGATATTCGAGGAACTGCCTGACTCATTCTTTTTTTTTTGTGATGACTAGCGTTCGCAAAATGAACGGGCCAGATAAACCACTAGCGCTAAAGATATTGGCTTAGATGTTTGTCTAAGTCTAATCTATCTAATATCTTAGTAGTGTATGGGCACCTCAAGTTACGGACTGCTTGTCATTTACCTCTGCAGTAGCCAGTTGCATTAATACTGCTATTAACGGCTCTTGCCAGACCTCGATCCTGCAATGCTTTAAGGTCCCTCGCAGGACTTAACTGCATCGAGGCATCCCGGGTAAGACGTAACTTTTTTTTTTTTACTACATCGCCCCTGTATGCCAGTAGTAATGGCGTTAAGATTACCGCTGAATTGTTGCGCTAATCTTAACTCAGCCTTTAAACTGGGGCAAATCATTTTTTAACTAATCGTGCCATAATAAGGACTAATTACCACCAATCTTAAATCTGCTATTATTTTCTTCTCTGACCTTCCTATCCCTTGGTTTTTTTTTAGCTCTGGGAATTTTACTTTTTAAAGGGGGCAGGGCACAGCTAGTCAGCAAAGAACAGTCAATCACCCAGCCCCTGCTCTGGCACACTATGTGTAGACACTATTCATTCTATAAAAGTAAAGCTTATTTCTCTGTCACTGCATGGCTAAATGATTCAGCATTAAGATTGGGAAAATGAATAAACATTATTGCTCTGTTCTCTTTCTGTGCAGATAAACCCAATCCTGCAGTTAGTTGTTGTCTGTCTTAAGTCCCAATGTAGCACTGTAGAATCACACAGCCCCCCCCCCCCACACACACCTTCAAACTTCTACAGCTAAAAGAAAATCTTATCTGATTCAAGCAGTTATTACATCTCCCACTGCTGCTTACCTTCCTATTGCAAAGCAGTTTAACTTTCACTATAACACAAAATCACTGGGTGAATGCTATTGGCTGTAGTGGGGCACAGATCACCTCCATTGCACATGCTCCACACTCTGTGCCTCAGTTTTGGGTGGGGTAGATACATAGAGAGGAGACATGCATACTCTCTAGGAGTGAGCTGAACAGGGCATGAGGAGATCTAGTGACGGGGAGCGCTGAGAGCAAAAATGGATCAAGTTCCTGACAGCACTAAAAATATAGAAAATGATAAAGGCAAGTCATTGTTTTCAGTTTAGTGCCCCTGTTATTTATTATTTAGAAATGGCGCGGGCAGCGCAAAATTCACGAAACAGTACATCGAGTAGCGTGGTGTTTGCACTAATTTACCACAAATATGACCTATAGAGCATCAATCTGTTGGTTTACTAGGAGGACCTATGTTGTTTGCAGGGCTTCTTGTATATTTAGACTGTTCAGTTAGTCTGAACCTTGTCAATAGTAATGTTGAGAAGAGGAATGTGGGATTTTACAGGCTGGTACACACAGGCTTATTTTAGGGATATTGTTTATTGTGCAACATGCAATCAGATTTTTGTTTGCTGCTTTGAGTTGCCGAATCTGTTAAGGGCCCATATATTAAAACTCTTGTTCCGACACTTCCACGACATTCGACTTCTTGATTTTGGAGGAACCGCCAGATCCGTTAATTTTTGTGACAGACATGTGACCGCAGAATTAATGCTCCATCGTAGGAATGTTTGAGGTTAGGAAATGTACTGGTGCTCAAGATAGTAGACAGATTAGATGTCTGTCTATTGACGAACCTCTATGTATATCAGTAGTGTATGTCCATCTTTATGCTAGGTACACACGCAGATTTTTCAGACCGACCAATATTTCCGTGTATCAGTTAGTCGGCCAGAAAAAATGTGTTTTAGTGACAAACTGGGTTGAACAGGGGATGAACAATTTGTTTGTGTGTACCAGCCCTTAAACAATAGATTTAAAGGGTGAAGCAAATCAGACATTAACGGGCCTTCAAGTTCGGAAAGACCACTTTACGGGCATTAACGGGCCTTCAAATTTTGGAAAGACCCTGTGTATCTTTGTCAGTTCTCCTGAGATCTCGAGAGCTGACGGCCAATGCCAGTTATTTTGTTAGACTGCCAGGGAGATCGAGGACATCTTAGCTGTTTCTACGACACCAGTATTGGAAGTTGCAATTATCCAGCAGATGTCTTTGCACCTCCACAAGAATCCCGAGGAACTAGGAGTTACAGCTTAAAACCTCCCTTACTGCACGGGAAATCGGAGGTTACCTGTCGGAGGATTTATAAGGGCATCTGGAACGGTACACATTTTGTAACATTTTGATACATTTTTAGAATCTTCCCTGTGTATGGGCTTCTATACGAGGATCGGGAACTGTTTGTACGGATCCATATCTTTTAAGATATTGGGACTGGATTTTATCCTTTTATAGTGGACTTGACCCGTATTTTACATTCTTTATATGTATTTTTTGCTTTGCAGTGCTGGTATTTATCCCCCCCCCCCCTTATAATATATATCTAGTAGTGGTTTTACTTAGGGTTATTTATTGGGATATTTAGGGATATACTCTATTGTGAAGCTGGCCAGCTGTGTTTATGTATATATTCTTTGCTTGATGTATATGTGTCTATTGTAATAAATACTCTTGCTTTTTTGGGATATTGTTTCCCTATCACTCCCTCATTCAGTGTGCATATTATATATTTTTGCAATCGGAAATATCCCTGAATCAACTCTACTTTATGTATCAATACCAGTAACTTGCAACATTCCTTGTTTGCAGAAACTCATCCAGCTTTTAATGGAAACTGACCAATGAACCTGCCATAACAACGTCCACTGGAAGACAGTTCCATAGCTTTACCGTTCTCACAGTGAAAAACCCTTTCCGAACTTGAAGGCCCGTTAATGTATTTACATTATGTTCATGTAGTGTAAAGCGTACCAGATACAGTATACGATTCACGTAGTGTAAAGCGTACCAGATTCGGTATGCGATTCACGTAGTGTAAAGCGTACGATACGGTATGCGATTCACGTAGTGTAAAGCGTACCAGATACGGTATGCGATTCACGTAAAGTGTACCAGATATGGTATGCGATTCACGTAGTGTAAAGCGTACCAGATACGGTATGCGATTCACGTAAAGTGTACCAGATACGGTATGCGATTCACGTAGTGTAAAGCGTACCAGATACGGTATGCGATTCACGCGGTGTAAAGCGTACCAGATACGGTATGCGGTGTAAAGCGTACCAGATACGGTATGCGGTGTAAAGCGTACCAGATACGGTATGCGATTCACGCGGTGTAAAGCGTACCAGATACGGTATGCGGTGTCAAGCGTACCAGATACGGTATGCGTTGTAAAAGCGTACCAGATCGGTAATGCGTGTGTAAGCGTACCAGATACGGTATGCGTTACAGCGTACCAGATACGGTATGCGATTCACGCGGTGTAAAGCGTACCAGATAGGTATGCGATTCACGCGGTGTAAAGCGTACAGATACGGTTGCGATTCACGCGTTGAAGCTACCAATCGGTATGCGATGCCAGTAACATATTAAGAAAAGATGCATAAAAGCAAATCTTCGTCTGTAACAGGGATATAGGCAACAAGTAGCCCATCAAATGTTTGGATCACTCTCTGGCTTTTCTCATCTGTTGCAGAAAGCTGTAGGGGAATTCTGGGAGTTGTAGTTTTCAAAACCTGGATGGCTCCTTTTATATAAACCGCACCCTGGAATAGTTATCATTTAAATAAACAATAGATTTGATAACACTCCGTAAATCAGGACTATAAAAACCACCACACGGACACAGGAAGGTTAGAAACATATAGAAATATATTTGCTGTCATTTCCAGACTGAGCAATGGTGAAGTGTTGAGTCTGTAAACTTCAGTGCAGTGACAAGAGAGAGCAAGGAAGTGTGAGAGCCAGAGAGTATCGCACCCGGGATATGTGCTGAGCATTGCACCTTGGACCTGTCCTGTGACAGTGCATGTCTGTTGTGTGGCATAGCACAGAGCTGCGCCCCTGTATCTGGTGCCAGGGAACTGATTTTGCTAATGTACTTATTGATTTGTAAAGCCTCTGTGATAATTGCTACACCCTTTTACTCCATAATAGAAACCCGCTAATGCCATTTACTACTTGGACAGTGATTAGCAGTCTATGAGCAGGAAGTCGATGTAGATCTCTGCTACAGGTCAGCGCTCTGCAGGTAGGGTTAACCAGCAGGCTTTTGCCACCAGATTGGTGAAGGTGCGATACTCTGACTTCCACACTGTATTTGGCATCGGTGAACAGGTTAAAGACGAAAGCTCTGCCTGTATAACATTGTGATTTGGCCATTCATTCTCTGCAGAGCATCTATAGCAGTGAATAAGAAACATTAGTATTAACAGTGATGCCCTGAACAGTCAGTGTATGCCAGTGTCCATAAAGAATAATCAGGAAATAGAAACTAATTGTAAATAGATCAGCAGGCATAGTTATGCAGAAATAACCCCATCTTCACTGGGCAAGCAGGCAGAGTAAACCATGTGATCACCGTTCCCAGCATGTATAGTGAACACTAGAAGCTGGCACAGAACAGGCATATTTAACCCCCTATATTGGAAAGGCACATACAGGGCAGGCTATTCTGCAGATAACAGGGTAGATATGGCCTGTTCTCTGCCAAATGTTGTAGGCTTTAGTCTGGCAAAATCCAGGCAGAGACTTTATTTTTCTGTAACCACGGTGAGCGGCAGGATTCTTTGCCAGACTGACAAGTGCACATTGATAGAATGGGCAGCGTTTCCCCATTTCTCTGCCACAGTAGCAAACACACATACTGGCACAGAATTGGAGGAGGGGGGGTTACTATCTTTGGAAGAGACTTAAGTGTTACTCGGAATTGCAATACTGGTGGCTGTTTCCATAGTGACCATCTTCATCTCCTATCAGCGGGTAGTTGGGCACTAGGCAGTATTTGTTATCGTACACTTGGCGTGGTAGGCCGTATACAGTCATGCCTTGCTGAGAAGCACCCTTGTTGCTTCCCATTTGCAGGGAAATGGTCTGGGTGTCGCAGTGTTCCATGCCAAGCTTCTGGTCAAAGATCTGGCGCTTGGTGCCTGGGGCTGTCATGCCAGACTGGAGAGAGACAAAGAAGAAATACAAGAAATTCTATTTAAAAGGTTTTAACATAAACCAGGCAGCCAGGTGACAGGAAAGATCCATTACACTTGTATAAATAACGAATTGGTCACTAATATACAGTTGACATCAATGGTAAACCCACAATAAGGCAGAACTTCTCATAGGACCCTTAGGCCTCATGCATAGGTATGATATGGCGTACTACCCCAAACAGGCGATATGCACCGGACCCACACACCAGGCATTGAGTGTTGTATTGTGTGTAAGAGGCCTTTTGTACATTTCGATTAAATCAATTGTTCTGACTGAATATGCAGCTTTAATTCCCCAACAGATAGAAACCCGTTCAGCATCCTGCCGTAAGAGAATATTGGCTGGTGTGTTAACAGCCTTAACATATAAGAATACACCAAAATCTTTCAAATGAAAGGGGTGTTTAATGAACTCTGCATTAAAGGGCATATCCACCCCTTTTTTTTTGAAGTTTTTGTATATAATAGTTATTGGTCCCACAGCCCCAGCCGCCGTATTAGAATTGTTAGAAAGTGCCCCGATAGTTACTTACCTTCCCTCTATCCTCCGCCGCACAGTCCCGGCCCTCTGCTTGCACGGAAATGCAAGCAGGGGGCGGGGTTGTCAGCCGCATCCCTGATTGGCTGAGAGGCAGCCAATCGGGGACGCGACTGCTGGCTGCTCAGAGGATAGAGGGAAGGTAAGTAACTATCGGGGCACTTTCTAACAATTCTATTACTGCGGTTGGGGCTGGGGGACCAATAGCTATAATATCACCAAGGGGTTTTGCGCTATGGGGAAGAAAATGACTCATGACTCAGACCTTGTCGAGGTTGAGACAGGCGCAGGATGAGTCCCAGAGCTTCCTACACTACACTTTCCTGGACTTTGGAGGGGCACAGCATGGCAACCATAAGGATACACTTTCCTGGACTTTGGAGGGGCACAGCATGGCAACCATAAGGAGCTGGGATGTAAGGTAAGGATTTTTGTACACTACACAGTGGGGCCAGTATGGGGTTAAATTTCAGTTTTGGGGGTGGACATGCCCTTTAAAGGGATAGTTTTCTGCCTGAACACCCCCTAATGTAATTTTTTTTGAGTGACAACGATGCTGGGTCTTCCCTGTCTTAGGTATTAATAACATTTTACATAGACCTTATTCTTTGGGTCACTTTAGATACTACTACTGAGATGGCAATAAGCTAACACCCACTGGTGACTCCAGATAAAACCTCTGTGAGGGCGAAGTTCATATTTTTAAATATAAAGATGAACTGTGGGAGCCTTAAGGCAAAATGGAAGTCACACACAGTCTTAAGCTTCCAGTAAAAATCTGTTTACCATAACCACTCACCTGGGAGGCTCCTTTGTTGGTGCCCATCTGCAGGCTGATTGTTGAATTATCCAGTGGTTGATCAGTGGACAATTTGGGGTCGTACAGGTGCCTACGAGTGCCATAAGATGTCATTCCCTTCTGGCTGGCAAACTTGTTGGTGCCCATCTGCCAATAAAGCACAAACATATTAACATATTCAGTTTGTCCACTGCAGGTTAAAGGGTATGTCCATCAAAAAAGTAAGTTGGTTTCTATCTGATTTACTGAAGAACAGGAGGTAAATGCACGATCTCTTACCTCCCGTTCTTCAGTAAATCAGATGGAAACCAGTTCTGCCATAGAACAAATAAACTACTCACCTGAAGACCAATAATATTCCTCCCTTCCATAAGTTTCTCAGGGTGAAATCTCCTCTCCTGCCGGTCTGCGTATTTCACTCCAATATCCACCACGGCGCCCTTTGACTTGGCCTGTAATGTAAGATGTATTGGAGAGTGAATGTCATGGTGTAGTTGGAGGAGAAGTTGACATTATTACAGCTGTATATGCTATGGTAAAATACAGTGGGATTGTGTGGGGTAAGGTGGGTATTACCATTACCATACATGTCCTAGTGGAGCTGTAGTGTCTATGTGACATCTGTGAGCTTTATTACCTGCCCACGAGTGATCATGCCTACTTACCACACTGGCTAGTGCCAGCAGAGTAGATTGAACTTGTGTAAGGTTGCAGTTTTCAAAAAGATCATTGGCTTCAAATATATCATGTGGTTTCACTCCGTACGCTGTGATGGCTTTGATAAAGTTTCCAATGTTTTCCAGCTATAAAGATAAAAGAAGAGGACAAGTGAATGAACTGCAATAAGGCTTAGACTGATTGTTAGCATGTTGGCGTCTTTTCTTATTCACCTGGTGCCAATTCTGTGTAGACTCATTGATCCTCCGAACAGAGCCAGGCTGGAGCTTGTTAATTAACCTGCAGGAATGAAATTAGCAGTAAATCTCCCAATATCCAAATAATTATTACTTTTTTTAAATCCATGGTTTAAACATCTACAGCACAAAATGGTCGCCCTGATGTCTTGGGTTTCTTGGATATATTAAAGCCATGTAACGTTATCTAAAACTATTTTTGGATAAACTGTGGGTGTGGGCCTAGCAGGTGTGGTAAAACCGTATATGCTGATTGGTCGAAACACATGAAAGCTTTAATTAGCTGGGAATATTGCAATAACATTTTTCTTCATGGGCAGCACAGTGGCTCAGTGGTTAGCTGCGCTGAGGTCCTGAGTTCGATTCCACCCTTGGACACATCTGCAAGGAGTTTGTATGTTCTCCCCGTGCTTGCTTGGGTTTTCCTCCGGGCACTCCGGTTTCCCCCACAAGCATAAAGACATACTGATAAGTTGTATGTGTACATAAAGTGATTAGATTGTAAGCTCTTCAGGGCAGGGCCTGATGTAAAGTGTACATGTAATTAATAATAATAACCGACCAATAGTATTGCTACATGGATGGCCACCATAAGGAACACTACACGCAGAAACTGATCACCCTGCAGTTCTTATGCAGTTAAGGGGGATTTTACCAATTTTTACCAGTGCTCATGTTCCCATCTAAAAGTTACGCTAACCCTTTGTAAATGGGCTAGTGTCATTTTAAGAAGGGAATAGCAGGATTTCGCAAAAGACACCTGTGCAGCCGTCACAAGTGGTTCAATAAAAGCTTGAAGCTACCGTTAAAGGAGAACGGGCGGTAAAGGAGCTGTGTCTTACCTCCTGTTCTTCAATAAAACCTGCAGGAGCCGGGAGAGAAGGTAAAGTTACCCGACCGCTCGCTCCTCCGCTGCGTAGTCTGACAGGTCCCAACGGACTCTGTCTTCTATGCGCATTGTACTTGCTCATGAACGTGCCTACCTTGTCTAATGGTAAATACGGGCCTGTATATAGGTTTAAGGGGTTTTATCAATAGATAATAATCTAGCACCAATGCTATTGTCTCCCGAGCACCATCACATGCACCAGTCTGTTTATGTGTAATGGCAGCTTGTCCACTTACCCGCACAGGATGACTCCATCTTTCAGTGAATCCATGAATTTGTTCCCAATACTTCTTCCTGTGGTTCTCTCTATCCATTCTCTGAGCTCAGCTTCCTTGTGGACATCATACTTCTGTGCCAGCTGTGAACAGAGCAAACACGTTAAAGACAACATGCCAAGCTGGGTCTATTTATGGTCATTCAGCTCTATAGCAGGGATTCTTAAATGATGCGCCTCCAGATGTTTGAGAAACTACAAATCCCAGCATTAGTAAGGGAATGCTGGGAGCTGTAGTTTTTAAACATCTGGAGGCGCACCATTTATGAATCCCTGCTCTACAATCACGTGGCCCCTATTAATCAGCTGGTTTTTACTTCAACAGCCCATGTTAATCTATAAAGGGTTTATAAAGAGTTGTCATTTGTGTTACAATACAATACAATACCATTTGTAAAGCGCCTTTCTCCTAAAGGACTCAAAGCACATTCCATGTTATATTCCCAAGATCCAGCTCTCAAGGTCAGATGGAGCACTTGACATTCCTTGGAGTTCCTTGCACACCCCTCACCATTAGGGATTATTCATGGATCCATTTGCACCTATAGTTGTCCGTGTCTGTCAACCACTCTGCATTGCAGAATTAAACAGATGCTCTCTCTAAAATGCTGATGGTTTCAGTGACAGCACATGGACCTGTTAGCTCTTATGGAGTTCATAGCGTGGCATTTATCCTGTAGTTTGTTAGTGAAGGCTTAACAATGTTAAGATAAATTATACCATGTAGCATTTACCCTTTATATTGCATCTAGATCTGACGGTACAGTCTGTGAAAGTTATAGAAATCAACTGCCTATTGTTAGTCTACCATGGATATCTGTCTGATGGGGGATTATTTATTAACCTCTCTAGAACCCGAATTACTTTTACCTGGGCCAACTGGATATCTGACATTCTACTGCCTGTAAATATTAGTTTATATGTCTATCCCACCTTCTCTCAGGCTGGGGTTGGCAGTAAATATTAGTTTATATGTCTATCCCACCTTCTCTATGTATCAAGCAATGTACCTATGTACATACCAATATATCAAGCAATGTACCTATGTACATACCAATATATCAAGCAATGTATCTATGTATATACCAAGGTATCTAGCAAGTACCTATGTACATACCAGTGTATCAAGCAATGTACCTAAGTATGTATGTATGTATGTATGTATCATGTATCAAGCAATGTACCTAAGTATGTATGTATGTATGTATGTATCAAGCAATGTACCTACGTACATACCAAAGTATCTAGCAAGTACATATGTACATACCAATATATCAAGCAATGTACCTATGTATATACCAAGGTATCTTGCAAGTACCTATGTACATACCAATGTATCAAGCAATGTACCTGTGTACATACCCATGTATCAAGCAATGTACCTAAGTATGTATGTATGTATGTATGTATCAAGCAATGTACCTATGTACATACCCAGGTTGTCTAGGCAAGCTACCTTTACATACGCATAGGTTTATCAAGCAATGTACCTATGTAACCATACCCTGTTCAAGCAATGTACCTAAGTATGTATGTATGTATGTATGTATGTATGTAGTGTATCAAGCAATGTACCTATATACATAACAATGTAACAAGCAATGTACCTATGTACATATCTAAGGTATCTAGCAATATACCACTTAACTACCAATGTATCAAGCAATGTACCATGTATATAAGGTATCTAGAAATGTACCTATGTACACAACAATGGATCTAGGAAAAACGAGAAGTAAATTGAAGGTTCCTTCATTATCCTCCTCTTGCAGCTCTTGTACCTCTTTTTTTAAATGAGTATAATAATGCAAAACTTTAGATCAACATAGCGGCTCTCACTTCTCCCCAGCCCTTTCGCTTTTTAAAAAAGGAAGAGGCCATCCATGCTTGTTTATTACAAGCATTGGACCTCCCATTTAAGGGCATGTTGGGGGTGCTATTACCACTTGGAAGCTTGACCAGCTTCCTAATACAATAATAATCATTAGAAGGATTGTAAAGCCTCCAGTGCGCAATTATGAGAATGCAAAAATTTGCTAATGGTAATTGAAGTAAAGAAGGTTAGAAGTTAGGACCTTCCAGACTGGGGTACCTTGAAGTGGTTTGGAAGGTTTTCATTCATGTGATCACAAGTATGTAGACTAAAACCCCTTTGTTTATAAAGTATGCCATGTGCATTATATATGATATTGTATGGGCTAGGAATGCAATATTATACTTTTCTTCTATTTTGTAAAATGTTTGACCAGATCAGAGCACTTCCGCTAAATGAGTTGTATAGCCAAGTGGGTCTTCCACAATCCTTGATTGTATGCTAAAACATACATCCATTAGTCCAACCTTTATAAACCCTACCACTGTCTGTATAACCAGTTAACAATGTAAATAGTATGTGAGGTTAGTATTAAGACATCCGCCCTCTAGTCCAACCTTTACCCTACCCTAATGTCTGTATAACAGTTTCATACTAACATAGTATTGGAGGTTATTATAAGACATACATCCATCGATCAGCCTTTAAACCCTACCCATAAGTCTGTATAACAGTTACATAGTAACATAGTATTGGGGGTTGTATAAAGACATAGCTCCATTCTAGTCCAACCTTATACCCTACCCTATATGTCTGTCTAACAGTTACATAGTAACATAGTATTGGAGGTTGTATAAAGACATTCATCCATAGTCCAACCTTTATACCTACCCATAATGTCATTATACAGTTACATATATACATAGTATTGGGAGTGTGTATAAAGACATACATCACATTTAGTCCAACCTTTATACCCTACCTACCCATAATGTCGTATAACAGTTACATACTACATAGTATGTGGAGTTTGTAAAAGACATAACATCCATCTAGTCCAACCTTTATACCCTACCCTATGTCTGTCGAACAGTTACATAGTTACATATGTATTGGAGGTTGTATAAAGACATACGCTCATCTAGTCCCAACTTTATACCCTACCCATAATGTCTGCATAACAGTTACATAGTAACATAGTCATGGAAGCATTGTATAAAGACATATGTCGATTAGTCCAACCTTTATACCCTACCCATATGTCTGCATAACAGTTACATAGTAATATGTATGGAGTTGTATAAAGACATATGTCCATCTGGTCCAACCTTTAAACCCTACCCATAATGTCTGTATAACAGTTGCATATAACATAGTATTGGAGGTTGTTTAAAGACATAGGTCCATCTAGTCCAACTTATATCCCACCATAAGTCAAACAGTTATATAGTACATAGTTTTGGAGGTTGTATAAGACATACGTCCATCTAGTCAACCTTTATATCCTACATATGAGCTGTCTGTAAAACAGTTGACATAGTGTATGAATATATTGTGGTTGTAAAAGACATACGTCCACTATAGTACAGCCTTTATAACCCTACCCAAAATGTCTGCATAACGTTACTATGTAACATAGTATTGGAGATTTGTAAAAGGACATACATCAATGTACATCCCTTTATACCCACCCATAATGTCCTGCATAACAGTAACAGAAACTAGCATTGGAAGTTGTATAAAGCGATATGTCGATCTAGTCCAACCTATTAACCCCTACCCATAATGTCCTGCATAACAGTTACATAGTAACCATAGTATTGGAAGTATGTATAAAGACATATGTCCATTGGTCAATCTTAAACCCTACCCAATGTTCTGCATAACAGTAACATAGTAATATAGTATTGGAGGTTGTGTATGATAAGGCATCATGTCCATCGGTCCAAACGCATTTAAAAAAACCCCTACCCATAATGTCTGTATAACAGTTTCCATAGTAACATATGTATGGGAGTGTTGTTTAAAGACATAGTCTCCATCTAGTCCAACCTTTTATCACCTACCCATAAATGTCTGTGATAACAGGTTACATATAACATAGTATTGAGGGTTGTTTAAAGACATACGGTCCATCTAGTCCAACCTTTATACCCTAACCCATAATGTCTGTATAACATACATAGTACACCTGTGTATATGGAGGTTGTATACAGACATCACGTCCATCTAGTCCAACCTTTAATACCCTACCCATAATGTCTGTATATACAAGTACCATCAGACACATAGTATGGTTTGGTTGTATTATAAGACATAATCGTCCATCTAGTCCACCACCTTTCATATACACCTACTCATATGTCTGTTATAACACGTAATAGTAACATAGAGTCTATAGAGCTTACTATTACACACACACAGGCGTGCCATGTCTAGTCCCAAGCCTTTTATACCCTACCCTAATGGCTTAGATTAGACATGGTTCATAGTAACACATAGTATTGTGAAGACGATTGGTTTAAATGCAGATTTGAGCGGGTCACCTTAGTCCAAGCGTTTACCGCTACCCATATTCGGTTAGTAATAACGAGGTTACATCGAGTGAAACATAGTATTGAGGTTGGTAATCATAAAGACATGACGTTCCATCAGTCCACCGGTTACTAACACAAAGCTGGCCATGAAAACCCACCAAATGGAAACCGCGTTACATAGTAAGCATGAGATGATCGCGTTAGTATTGAAAACAGAATGACCTCCTTACTAGTGTCCAACACCTTTTTTAACCCCTACCCATAATGTGTCGGTATATGACAGTTACATAGTACGATACGTATTGTGAGGTTGTATAAAGACAACAACTCCATCTAGTCCAACCCTTTTTTATTCACTACTCATCATAAGGTCTGATAAACAGGTTGATCTAGTAACATGTGGTGTGCGAGGTGATAGTGGAAGGAGGACCTACGTCATGCTAGATACCGGCAACCATTATACCCATACCATAAATTGTCTGTTATAACAGTTATACATAGTCGTGAATCAGTATTAGGGGGGGGTTGTGATAAGACACGCGTCCATCAGTCAAACTTTGTATACCCGTGAACACATAATGTGTTCTGTATAGAACAGTACATGAGTAACATAGTATTAGGAGGGTTGTATAAAGTACAAACGTCCATCTAGTCCCAACCTTTATTACACTACCCGTAAAAATTTTTGTCGCTGTATTAGACAGTTTACATAGTACATAGTATGAGGTTGGTATTAAAAGAGACTAGTAGTCCATTCGAGTCCAACCTTTTTTTTACCTACCGCATTAATGTCTCGTATAAGCAGTTACAGTAGTAACAGAGTGTTAGAGGAGGTTGTATAAAGAGTACGTTCCATCTAGTCAACGTCTTTATTCCCTCACCCCATTATGGCCGTTGTATAACAGTTACCTAGAAACATAGTGATTGGGAGGGTTGTTATTTAGAGACATATCGCTTCATGAGTCCACCTTTTATACCCCAAACCACTAATGTCAGGCTATAAACAGTTAACATAGTAACAAGTATTTGTGGAGGTTGTTATTAAAAGACATACGTCCATCCTAGTCCAACACTTTAAATAACCCTACCCCATAATCTCGTAGATAACAGTTTACATAGTAAGACATGAGTAATATGGAGTTGTAAACCGACTACGATTCCATCTAGGTCCACAACTTTCTATTAACCTAACCCAGTAATCTCCAAGTGTCTGTTCTAAAACAGTATACTAGTAACATAGTATGGGGAGGTTGTCATAAAGAGACAGTGCGCTTCCATCTAGTCCAATCCGATTTATACCTACCGTCGATAATGTGGCTGTATGACAGTTATTAACATAGTATTGACGATGGTTTATTACAAGAACATTACGTCCCATCTAGCAACCTTTTTAACCCTAGGCCCATATGTCTTGGAGACAGTTTACATAGTAACATGAGTATTGGAGGTTTAACACAAGGCATCTGTACAGCGAGTCCCCTACCCTTGGATACGCGTCCCTAGCCATAAGTGGCTGCTAAAGGGAGTGAAAAAAAAAAGGGTGGAAGAGGGGGGGGGGTGGGGGGGGACAGGACTGAAGGGGGGGGGGGGGGGCATGGACAGAAATTGATAACAATCTCCCTGCTCTGTATAAGGGTACTGAGTATCTATACACTGATAACAATCTCCCTGCTCTGTATAACGGTACTGAGTATTTATACACTGATAAACGACCTCCCTGCTCTGTAATACGTACTGAGTATCTATATACTGAATTGTAAAACGATTCCCTCTCTGTATAAGGGTACTGAGTATCTATACGCTGAAAACGATCTACCTACTCTGTATAACAGTACTGAGTATCTATATACTGATAACGATCTCCCTGCTCTGTATAACCGTGTACCTGAGTATCTACACTGATAACCATCTCCCTGCTCTGTATAACGGTACTGAGTATCTATACACTGATAACATCTCCCTGCTCTGTATAACGTACTGAGTATCTATACACTGATAACGATCTCCCTGCTCTGTATAACGTACTGAGTATCTATACACTGATAACCATCTTCCTGCTCTGTATAACGGTACTAGTATCTATACACTGATAACGATCTCCCTGCCTGTATAACTGTACTGAGTATCTATACAACTGATAAGATCTCCCTGCTCTGTATAAACGGTACTGAGTATCTATACACTGATAACGATCTCCCTGCTCTGTATAACGGTACTGAGTATCTACATTGATAACAATCTCCCTGCTCTGTATAAGGTACTGAGTATCTATACACTGATAACAATCTCCCTGCTCTGTATAACGGTACTGAGTATTTATACACTGATACGAATCTCCCTGCTCTGTATAACGTTACTGATATCTATACACTGATAACGATCTCCCTGCTTGTATACACGTACTGAGTATCTATACACTGATAACGATCTCCCTGCTCTGTATAACGTACTGAGTATCTATACACTGATAAACCATCTCCCTGCTCTGTATAACAGTACTGAGTATCTATACTGATAACGATCTCCCTGCTCTGTATAAACGGTACTGAGTATCTATAACTGATAACGATCTCCGCTCTGCTTCTGTAAACGGACTGAGTATCTATACACTGATAACAATCTCCCTGCTCTGTATAACCGTACTGAGTATCTATACACTGATACGATCTCCCTGCTCTGTATAACGGTACTGAGTATCTATGACACTGTAACGATCGCTCCCTGCTCTGTTAACGGTACTAGTATCTATACCTGAAACGATCTACCTACTGCTGTATAACAGTACTGAGTATCTATATACTGATAACGATCTCCCTGCTCTGTATACCGTACTGATTATCTATACACTGATAACCACTCCCTGCTCTGTATAACGGTACTGAGTATCTATACACTGATACAATCTCCCTGCTCTGTATAAAGTACCTGAGTATCTATACACTGATAACGATCTCCCTGCTCTGTATAACGTACTGAGTATCTATACACTGATAACCATCTTCCCTGCTCTGTATAACGGTACTAAGTATCTATACACTGATACGACTCCTCCCTGCACTGTATAACGTACTGAGTATCTATACACTGATACGATCTCCCTGCTCTGTATAACGGTACTGAGTATCTATACACTGATAACGTATCCCTGCTCTGTATAACGGTACTGAGTATCTATACATTGTAACATCTCCCTGCTCTGTATAAGGGTACTGAGTATCTAACACTGTAACAATCTCCCTGCTCTGTATAACGGTACTGAGTATTTATACACTGATAACGATCTCCCTGCTCTGTATAACGTTACTGAGTATCTATACACTGATAACGATCTCCCTGCTCTTGTATAACAGTACTGAGTATCTATATACTGATACGATCTCCCTGCTCTGTATACCGTACTGAGTATCTATACACTGATAACGATCTCCCTGCTCTGTATACAGTACTGAGTATCTATATACTGATAACATCTCCCTGCTCTGTATACAGTATGAGTATCTATACACTGATAACTCTCCCTGCTCTGTATAACGTACTGATAACTATCAACTGATAACAATCTCCCTGCTCTGTATAACAGTACTGAGTATCTATACACTGATAACCTCTTCCTGCTCTGTATAACGGTACTAAGTATCTATACACTGATAGATCTCCCTGCCTGTATAACTTACTGAGTATCTATACACTGATACGATCTCCCTGCTCTGTATAACGGTACTGAGTATCTATACACTGATAACGATCTCCCTGCTCTGTATAAACGGTACTGAGTATCTATACACTGATAACATCTCCCTGCTCTGTATAACGGTACTGATGTATTTATACACTGATAACATCTCCCTGCTCTGTATAACGGTACTGAGTAATCTATACACTGATAACGATCTCCCTGCTCTGTATAATGGTACGAGTATCTATACGCTGATACTATCTCCCTGCTCTGTATAATAGTACTGAGTATCTATCACTTAACGATCTACCTGCTCGTATAACCGTACTGAGTATCTATACACTGATAACATCTCCCTGCCTGTATAACGTACTGAGATTTATACACTGATAACGATCTCCTGCTCTGTATAACGGTACTGAGTATCTATACACTGATAATGATCTCCCTGCTCTGTATAACGGTACTGAGTATCTATACACTGATAACGATCTCCCTGCTCTGTATAACGGTACGAGTATCTATACACTGATAACGATCTCCCTGCTCTGTATACGGTACGAGTATCTATACCTGATAACCATCTTCCTGCTCCTGTATACACGTACTGAGTATTATATCACTGATAAAGATCTCCCTGCTCTGTATAACGGTACTGAGTATCTATACCTGATAACCATCTCCCTGCTCTGTATAACGGTACTGAGTATTTATACACTGATAACGCATCTCCCTGCTCTGTTAACGGTACTGAGTATCTATACACTGATAACGATCTCCCTGCTCTGTATAACGGTACGGAGTATCTATACACTGATACGATCTCCCTGCTCTGTATTATAGTACTGAGTATTTATACACTGATAAGATCTCCCTGCTCTTATAACGGTACTGAGTATCTATACACTGATAACCATCTCCCTGCTCTGTATAACGTACTGAGTATCTATATACTGATACGCATCTCCCTGCTCTGTATAACGGTACTGAGTATCTATACTGATAACGATCCTCCCTGCTCTGTATAACGGTACTGAGTATCTATACACTGATAACAATCTCCCTGCTCTGTATAACCGTACTGAGTATCTATACACTGATAACGATCTCCCTGCTCTGTATAACGGTACTGAGTATCTATGCACTGATAACGATCTCCCTGCTCTGTATAACGGTACTGAGTATCTATATATTGATAACGATCTCCCTGCTCTGTATAACCGTACTGAGTATCTATACACTGATAACCATCTCCCTGCTCTGTATAACGGTACTGAGTATCTATACACTGATAACCGATCTCCCTGCTCTGTATAAGGGTACTGAGTATCTATACACGATAACGATCTCCCTGCGCTGTATAACCGTAACGAGTATCTATACACTGATAACGATCTCCCTCTCTGTATAACGTACTGAGTATCTATACCTGAAACATCTACCTCTCTGTATAACGTACTGAGTATCTTACTGAAACGATCTCCTGCTCTGTATAACCGTACTGAGTATCTATACACTGATAACCATCTCCCTGCTCTGTATAACGTACTGAGTATCTATACACTGATAACATCTCCCTGCTCTTGTATAACAGTACTGAGTATCTATACACTGATAACGATCTCCCTGCTCTGTATAACGTACTGAGTATCTATACACTGATAACCATCTCCCGCTCTGTATAACGGTACTAAGTATCTATACACTGATACACGTCTCCCTGCCTTGTATAACGGTACTGATTATCTATACACTGATAACATCTCCCTGCTCTGTATAACGGTACTGATATCTATACACTGATAACAATCCCCTGCTCTGTATAACAGTACTGAGTATCTATACACTGATAACACATCTCCTGCTCTGTATAACGGTAAAGTCTCTATACACTGATAATGATCTCCCTGCCTGTATAACGGTACTGAGTATCTATACACTGATAACGATCTCCCTGCTCTGTATAACGGTACTGAGTATCTATACACTGATACAATCTCCCTGCTCTGTATAAGGTACTGAGTATCTATACCTGATAACATCTCCCTGCTCTGTATAACGGTACTGAGTATTTATACACTGATAACGATCTCCCTGCTGTATACGTTACTGAGTATCTATACACTGATAACGATCTCCCTGCTCTGTATAACGATACTGAGTATCTATACGCTGATACTACTCTGCTCTGTATACAGTACTGAGTATCTATACACTGATAACGATCTCCCTGCTCTGTATAACGGTACTGAGTATCTATACACTGATAACCATCTCCCTGCTCTGTATAACGGTACTGAGTATTTATACACTGATAACCATCTCCCTGCTCTGTATAACGGTACTGAGTATCTATACACTGATAACGATCTCCCTGCTCTGTATAAGGTACGGAGTATCTATACGCTGATAACTCATCTCCCTGCTCTGTATAACGTACTGAGTATCTATAACTGATAACGATCTCCCCTGCTCTGTATAACGGTACTGAGTATCTATACACTGATAACCATCTCCCTGCTCTGTATAACGGTACTGAGTATCTATACACTGATAACGATCTCCCTGCTCTGTATAACGGTACTGAGTATCTATACACTGATAATGATCTCCCTGCTCTGTATAACGGTACTGAGTTATCTATACACTGATAACAATCTCTCTGCTCTGTAAACGGTACGTGAGTATCTATACACTGATAACATCTCCCTGCTCTGTATAAAGTACTGAGTATCTATACACTGATAACGTCTCCCTGCTCTGTATAACAGTACTGAGTATCTTACACTGATAACCCTCTTCCTGCTCTGTATAACGGTACTAGTATCTATACACTGATAACGATCTCCCTGCCTGTTAACTGTACTGATTATCTATACCACTGATAACCATCTCCTCTGCTCTGTATAACGGTACTGAATCTCATACCCTGAAAACCATCTCCCTGCTCTGTATAACAGTACTGAGTATCTATCACTGATACCCAGCTTTCCTGCTCTGTATAACGGTACTAAGTATCTATACACTGATAATGATCTCCCTGCACTGTATACTGTACTGAGTATCTATATACTGATAACCATCTCCCTGCTCTGTATAACGTGTACGGAGTATCTATACACTGATAACGATCTCCCTGCTCTGTATAACGTACTGAGTATCTATACACTGATCGATATCCCTGCTCTGTATAACGGTACTGAGTATCTATACATTGATAACAATCCCCCCCTCCCCTGCTCTGTATAAGGGTACTGAGTATCTATACCCTGATAACATCTCCCTGCTCTGTATAACGGTACTGAGTATTTATACACTGATAACGATCTCCCTGCTCTGTATAACGTACTGAGTATCTATACACTGATAACGATCTCCCTGCTCTGTATAACAGTACTGAGTATCTATTACCTGATAACCATCTCCCTGCTCTGTATAAAAACGTACTGAGTATCTATACACTGATAACCATCTCCCTGCTCTGTATAACGGTACTGAGTATCTATACACTGATAACAATCTCCCTGCTCTGTATAACATTACTGAGTATCTATACACTGATACATCTCCCTGCCTGTATAACGACTGAGTATCTATACACTGTAAGTCTCCCTGCTCTGTAATAACAGTACTGAGTATCTATATACTGATAACCATCTCCCTGCTTATACCGTGACTGATATCTATACACTGATACACATCTCCCTGCTCTGTATAACGGTACTAGTATTTTAACTGATAACGATCTCCCTGCTCTGTTAACGTTCTGAGTATCTATCACTGATAATGATCTCCCCCTGCTCTGTATAACGATACAGAGTATCTATACACTGATAACCATCATCCCTGCTCTGTATAACGGTACGGATTATCTATACACTGATAACCATCCTCCCTGCTCTTTATAAACGGTACTGAGTATTTATACACTGATAACCGTCTCCTGCTCCTGTATAAACGTACTGAGTATCTATACACTGATAACGAACTCCCTGCTCTGTATAATGGTACTGAGTATCTATCTATATGCTGATAATAATCTCCCTGCGCTGTATAACGGTACTGAGTATCTATACACTGATAACGATCTCCCTGCTCTGTATAACGGTACTGAATATCTATACACTCATAACGATCTCCTTGCTCTGTATAACGGTACTGAGTATTTATACACTGATAACGATCTCCCTGCTCTGTATAACGGTACTGAGTATCTATACGCTGATAACGGTCTCCCTGCTCTGTATAACGGTACTGAGTATCTATACACGGATAACAATCTCCTTGCTCTGTATAACGGTACTGAGTATCTATACACTGATAATGATCTCCCTGCTCTGTATAACGGTACTGAGTATCTATACACTGATAATGATCTCCCTGCTCTGTATAATGGTATTGAGTATCTGTACACTGATAACGATATCCCTGCTCTGCATAACGGTACTGAGTATCTATACACTGATAACAGTCTCCCTGCTCTGTATAACGGTACTGAGTATCTATACACTGATAACGATTCCCTGCTCTGTATAACGGTACTGAGTATCTATACATCTGATAACATCTCCCTGCTCTGTATGTACTGAGTACTCTATACACTGATAACCATCTCCCTGCTCTGTAATAACGGTACTGAGTATTCTATACACTGATAACGATCTCCCTGCTCTGTATAACGGTACTGAGTATCTATACACTGATAACGATCTCCCTGCTCTGTATACAGTACTGAGTATCTATACACTGATAACGATCTCCCTGCTCTGTATAACGTACTGAGTATCTATACCTGATAACGATCTCCCTGCTCTGTATAACGTACTGTAGTATCTATACTACTGATAACGATCTCCCTGCTCTGTATAACGGTACTGAGTATCTATAATACTGATAACGATCTCCGCTCCTGCTCTGTATAACGGTACTGAGTATCTATACACTGATAACAATCTCCCTGCTCTGTATAACCGTACTGAGTATCTATACACTGATAATGATCTCCCTGCTCTGTAATAACGGTACTGAGTATCTATGCATCTGATAACGATCTCCCTGCTCTGTATAACGGTACTGTATCTATACACTGAAAACATCTCCTCTGCTGTATAACGTACTGAGTATCTATATACTGATAACGATCTCCCTGCTCTGTATACCGTACTGATTATCTATACACTGATAACATCTCCCTGCTCTGTATAACGGTACTGAGTATCTATACACTGATACAATCTCCCTGCTCTGTATAAAGTACTGAGTATCTATACACTGATAACGATCTCCCTGCTCTGTATAACAGTACTGAGTATCTATACACTGATAACGATCTTCCCTGCTCTGTATAACGGTACTAGTATCTATACACTGATACGATCTCCCTGCCTGTATACGTACTAGTATCTATACACTGATAATCATCCCTGCTCTGTATAACGGTACTGAGTATCTATACACTGATAACGATCTCCCTGCTCTGTATAACGGTACTGAGTATCTATACATTGATAACATCTCCCTGCTCTGTTAAGGGTACTGAGTATCTATACACTGTAACAATCTCCCTGCTCTGTATAACGGTACTGAGTCATTTAACACTGATAACGATCTCCCTGCTCTGTATAACGTTACTGAGTATCTTAACACTGATAACGATCTCCCTGCTCTTATAACGTACTGAGTATCTATATAACTGATACGACTCCCTGCTCTGTATACACGTACTGAGTATCTATACACTGATAACGATCTCCCTGCTCTGTATACCAGTACTTGAGTATCTATAACTGATAACGATCTCCCTGCTCTGTATAAGTACTGAGTATCATACACTGATAACCTCTCCCTGCTCTGTATAACGTACTGAGTAACTATACACTGATAACAATCTCCCTGCTCTGTATAACGTACTGAGTATCTATCACACTGATAACCCTCTTCCTGCTCTGTATAACGTACTAAGTCTCTATACACTGATATGATTCTCCCTGCACTGTAAACTTACTGAGTATCTATCACTGATCACGATCTCCCTGCTCTGTATAACGGTACTGAGTATCTATACACTGATAACGATCTCCCTGCTCTGTATAACGGTACTGAGTATCTATACACTGATAACCATCTCCCTGCTCTGTATAACGGTACTGAGTATCTATACACTGATAACGATCTCCCTGCTCTGTATAACGGTACTGAGTATCTATACACTGATAACGATCTCCCTGCTCTGTATAAGGTACTGAGTATCTATACCTGATAACTGATCTCCTGCTCTGTATAATAGTACTGAGTATCTATCACTTAACGATCTCCTGCTCGTGTATAACGTACTGAGTATCTATACACTGATAACCACTCCCTGCTCTGTATAACGTACTGAGATATTATACACTGATAACGATCTCCTGCTCTGTATAACGGTACTGAGTATCTATACACTGATAATGATCTCCCTGCTCTGTATAACGGTACTGAGTATCTATACACTGATAACGATCTCCCTGCTCTGTATAACGGTACTGAGTATCTATACACTGATAACGATCTCCCTGCTCTGTATAACGGTACTGAGTATCTATACGCTGATAACATCTCCTGCTCTGTATACCGTACTGAGTATCTATATCACTGATAACGACTCCCTGCTCTGTATAACGGTACTGAGTATCTATACACTGATAACCATCTCCCTGCTCTGTATAACGGTACTGAGTATTCTATACACTGATAACCTCTCCCTGCTCTGTTAACGTACTGAGTATCTATACACTGATAACGATCTCCCTGCTCTGTATAACGTTACTGAGTATCTATACACTGATAACATCTCCCTGCTCTGTATAACGTACGAGTATTCTATACACTGATAAGATCTCCCTGCTCTGTATAACGGTACTGAGTATCTATACACTGATAACCATCTCCTGCTCTGTATAACGGTACTGAGTATCTATAACTGATACCTCATCCCTGCTCTGTATAACGGTACTGAGTATCTATACATGATAACGATCTCCCTGCTCTGTATAACGGTACTGAGTATCTATACACTGATACAATCTCCCTGCTCTGTATAACCGTACTGAGTATCTATAACTGATAACGATCTCCCTGCTCTGTATAACGGTACTGAGTATCTATACACTGATAACGATCTCCCTGCTCTGTATAACGGTACTGAGTATCTATATATGATAACGATCTCCCTGCTCTGTAAACCGTACTGAGTATCTATACACTGATAACATCTCCTGCTCTGTATAACGGTACTGAGTATCTATACACTGATAACATCTCCCTGCTCTGTATAAGGTACTGAGTATCTATACACTGAGAACGCATCTCCCTGCCTGTATAACCGTAACGAGTATCTATACACTGATAACGATCTCCCTTCTGTATAACGTACTGAGTATCTATACCTGAAACATCTCCTGCTCTGTATAACAGTACTGAGTACTCTCTACTGAAACGATCTCCTGCTCTGTATACCGTACTGAGTATCTATACACTGATAACATCTCCCTGCTCTGTATAACGTTACTGAGTATCTATACACTGATAACATCTCCCTGCTCTGTATAACAGTACTGAGTACTATACACTGATAACATCTCCCTGCTCTGTATAACAGGTACTGAGTATCTATACACTGATAACATCTCCGCTCTGTATAACGTACTGAGTATCTATAACACTGATACCGTCTCCCTGCTCTGTATAACGGTACTGATTATCTATACACTGATAACATCTCCCTGCTCTGTATAACGGGTACTGAAGTATCTATACACTGATAACAATCTCCCTGCTCTGTATAACAGTACTGAGTATCTATACACTGATAACATCTCCCTGCTCTGTATAACGGTACTAGTCTCTATACACTGATAAGATCTCCCTGCCTGTAAACGGTACTGAGTATCTATACACTGATAACGATCTCCCTGCTCTGTATAACGGTACTGAGTATCTATACACTGATACAATCTCCCTGCTCTGTATAAGGGTACTGAGTATCTATACCTGATAACCATCTCCCTGCTCTGTATAACGGTACTGAGTATTTATACACTGATAACGATCTCCCTGCTCTGTATACGTTACTGAGTATCATACACTGATAACGATCTCCCGCTCTGTATAACGATACTGAGTATCTATACCTGATACCTACTCTGCTCTGTATAAGTACTGAGTATCTATACACTGATAACGATCTCCCTGCTCTGTATAACGGTACGAGTACTCTATACACTGATAACCATCTCCCTGCTCTGTATAACGGTACTGAGTATTTATACACTGATAACCTCTCCTGCTCTGTATAACGGTACTGAGTATCTATCACTGATAACGATCTCCCTGCTCTGTATAAGTACGTGAGTATCTATACCTGATACATCTCATCTCCCTGCTCTGTATAAATGTACTGAGTATCTATCACACTGATAACGATCTCCCTGCTCTGTATAACGTACTGAGTATCTATACACTGATAACCATCTCCCTGCTCTGTATAACGTACTGAGTATCTATACACTGATAACGATCTCCCTGCTCTGTATAACGGTACTGATGTATCTATACACTGATAAGATCTCCCTCTCTCTGTATAACGGTACTGAGTATCTATACACTGATACGATCGCCCTGCTCTGTATAACGGTACGGAGTATCTATACACTGATAACAATCTCCCTGCTCTGTATAACGTACTGAGTATCTATACACTGATAACGATCTCCCTGCTCTGTTAACAGTACTGAGTATCTATACCTGATAACCCTCTCCTGCTCTGTATAACGGTACTAGAGTATCTATACACTGATAACGATCTCCCTGCCTGTATAACGTACTGAGTATCTATACACTGATAACCATCTCCCTGCTCTGTATAACGGTACTGAGTATCTATACCCTGAAAACGATCTCCCTGCTCTGTATAACAGTACTGAGTATCTATCACGATACCACTTCTCCTGCTCTGTATAACGGTACTAGTATCTATACCTGATAAAATCTCCCTGCTCTGTATACAGTACTGAGTATCTATAACTGATAACGATCTCCCTGCTCTGTATAACGTGTACGTGAGTATCTATACACTGATAACGATCTCCCTGCTCTGTATAACGTACTGAGTATCTATACACTGATACATATCCCTGCTCTGTATAACGGTACTGAGTATCTATACATTGATAACAATTCCTCCCCTGCTCTGTATAAGGGTACTGAGTATCTATACCACTGATAACGATCTCCCTGCTCTGTATAACGGTACTGAGTATTTATACACTGATAACGATCTCCCTGCTCTGTATAACGTACTGAGTATCTATACCTGATAACGATCTCCCTGCTCTGTATAACGTACTGAGTATCTATACACTGATAACCATCTCCCTGCTCTGTATAAACGTACTGAGTATCTATAACACTGATAACATCTCCCTGCTCTGTATAACGGTACTGAGTATCTATACACTGATAACCATCTCCCTGCTCCTGTATAACTTACTGAGTATCTATACACTGATAACGTCTCCCTGCTCTGTATAACGACTGAGTATCTATACACTGATAATCTCCCTGCTCTGTATAACAGTACTGAGTATCTATAACTGATAACATCTCCCTGCTTATACCGTGACTGAGTACTATACACTGATACACATCTCCCTGCTCTGTATAACGGTACTGTATTTTAACTGATAACGATCCCCTGCTCTGTTAACGTTCTGAGTATCTATCACTGATAATGATCTCCCCCTGCTCTGTATAACGTACTGAGTATCTATACACTGATAACATCTCCCTGCTCTGTATAACGGTACGGATTATCTATACACTGATAACATCTCCCTGCTCTGTATAAACGGTACTGAGTATTTATACACTGATAACTCTCCTGCTCTGTATAACGTACTGAGTATCTATACACTGATACGATCTCCCTGCTCTGTATAAGGTAATGGTACGATTCTATACACTGATAACATCTCCCTGCTCTGTATAATAGTACTGAGTATCTATACACTTAACTACCTCCCTGCTCTGTATAACGGTACTGAGTATCTATACACTGATAACATCTCCCTGCTCTGTAAACGGTACTGAGTATCTTATACACTATAACGATCTCCCTGCTCTGATAACTTACTGAGTATCTCACCTCATAATGATCTCCCTGCTCTGTATAACGGTACTGAGTACTATACACTGATAACGATCTCCCTGCTCTGTATAAACGGTACTGAGTATCTATACATGATAACGATCTCCCTGCTCTGTATAACGGTACGTGAGTATCTATACACTGATAACCATCTCCCTGCTCTGTATAACGGTACTGAGTATTTATACACTGATAACCATCTCCCTGCTCTGTATAACGGTACTGAGTATCTATACACTGATAACGATCTCCCTGCTCTGTATAACGGTACGGAGTATCTATACGCTGATACTATCTCCCTGCTCTGTATAATAGTACTGAGTATTTATACACTGATAAAGATCTCCCTGCTCTGTATAACGGTACTGAGTATCTATACACTGATAACAATCTCCCTGCTCTGCATAACAGTACTGAGCATTTATACTCTAATAACGATTTCCCTACTCTGTATAATGATACAGAGTATCTATACACTGATACTATCTCCCTGCTCTATACACAATATAAGGTATAGTTTACATAGTATATCTATATATTTTTACCCCAGATTGCCAACATTATGTAAAACTTCTGTCATGTTATAAGGATGTTGCAGTGACTGAATGTGAATAAGAAGCACATTGTGATGGGTGACTATTTGGTGTGAACACAATACAATGAATAGATAAATCCCCGGAGTAACGTGTTCCATATCGTTACTAGTTATAACATGTTCGCAATGTGGTAGTTTCATGTTTTTCTGTCAAATTTGCTAAGAACAGATTTTGTCTCCATAAAATATTTATGACCTTAGCGTATGTTTCCCATACAAAGTCCAAAGCCCATAAATCAGTCTAACATTAATTACAGCTCGACCTCTGGGTCTCATTTTTACAGTAGCTCTTCACGGAAGTTAAAGGTGGAAGGGTGGGAGGAAATTTAGATACCAAGGAGAAAATGGTAGGCAGGACAGAAGGAAAGGGCCCTTACATTAAACCTGGTACACATGGGCTAATATTTTGGTCTGATAAATCATCAGTCCCAATATTTTTGGTGATCCAAAATGGCCGCTGCAGGTACTTTCCTCTCACTGCCCTGAAACTTAAAGATTGCCTCTTTACATATGGGAACTTTATCTGTACGTTCCTTACCAGCCGCACTGACAGACTCTTCTCCTTTCTGGGCAGGTTTGGCAGTCAGGGAGGAGCATGGAGCACTCGTAGCTGCAGGTGTGATGTCACTGGCAGGATCCAAGATGGCCGCCGAACCACATGTTCCAGCCATGTTTGGTGTGGTAGACTCCAGGCAATTGGTTTGGTAGTGGAATTAAAGGGTTTGCACTGCATGGTTGGAAACAAATTGGAAAACCACAACTTCTTTCCTTTCTTGTGTTTTCCCCTATTTTCCTCTCTTTGCCAGATTCTCATCCATGGAGAATTCCAGTTCCTGCTCTTTTATGGGAGATTCCAGACATTTTATTTCTTTCAGCAAACCGGGGGATTTAGGATCTTCCACAGCCCAGTCCACTCTTTCTCTTTGTCTTTTGTCAGGTGTTACTGATGGGGAAACTGGTGACCGAGACCTCCCTTCAGGGCCCAGGCACCTCCACCCCTGCCTGCACCGACACTGGGGAGACCTGAAATGAACAGCATGGCTGGGCCTTAGCTGTATCCCCTGCATTTGCTCTCCTTCTCTGCCTGGAAACGATCCTCAGGGTATAAGCCTCCGCATAGGACCAATTTCATCTCCCAAGGCCTGTTCCTCCTTGGTAAGCAGCTTAAATCTCTTTCCATTGGCAGAAATTATAGCTTGGGTCTGGGATTGGATAGAAACATCCCCAGCACAAGATCTTTTTTTTGTTTAATTCTTACTTCAAGGGATCTAACTTTCTTTTATAGCTACATATCTCTTTAGGCCGTTTGCCAGGGCCTCCGCAAATTCCAGGATCCCCAGGCTCAAGGTGTTTTTTGGCCCAGGATTAGCAGCAGAAGGCCCAGGCTCCGGACCAGGGCTCTTGGAGGCCATAGGAGGCCAGAACAGTGAAACCAAAACGGATATTCAAGTAAGCACTTGTTGGAGCTCAGGAGCACACAATAACACAACCTTCCACTCCCCATACTATGTTACTATGTAACTGTTAGACAGACATTATGGGTAGGGTATAAAGGTTGGAACTAGATGGGACGTACATTTTCTTACAAACTCCAACACTATGTTACTATGTAACTGTTAGACAGACATTATGGGGAGGGTAAAAGGTGGACTAGATGGACGTATGTCTTTATACACCTCCAATACTTTGTATAATGTAAACTGTTATACAGACATTATGGGTAGGGTATAAAGTTTGACTAGATGGAGTATGTCTTTATAAACCTCCAACACTATGTTACTATGTAACTTGTTTATAAGATATTATGGGTTAGCGTATAAAGGTTGGACTAGATGGACTAAGATATCGTTTATACAACCTCCAATACTTTGTTACTATGTAACTGTATACAGAATTATGGGTAGGGATATAAAGGTTGGACTAGATGGACGTACGTCTTATACAAACTCCAATACTATGTGACTGTAACTGTATACAGAACATTATGTAGGGTATAAGGTTGGATAGAGGACAGTAGGTCATTTATTACAACCCAATACTTGGTTACTGTAACTGTTATACAGACATTATGGGTAGGGATAATAAAGGTTGGACTAGATGGACGTACGTCTTTATACAACCTCCAATACTATGTGATATGTAACGTTATACAGACATTATGGGTAGGGTATAAAGGTGGACTAGATGGACGTATGTCTTTATACAACCGCCAATATATGTTACTATGTAACTGTTAGACAGCCCTTATAGGTAGGGTATAAACGGTTTTGGACTAGATAGACGTGTGTCCTGTATACAACCTCCAATTACTAGTTACTATGTAACTGTTATACAGAAGATTATGGGTAGGGTGTATAAAGGTTTGGACTAGATGGACGTGTGTCTGTTATACAACCTCCACTACAATGTTACTATGTAACTGTTATGACAGCATATGGTAGGGTATAAAGGTTGGACTAGATGGACGTATGTCTTTATTCAACCTCCAATACTATGTTACTATGTAACTATTATACCGACATTATGTATTGTAGACAAGTTTATCTTTAAACAGAGGTAATTTTGAACACCTGTTCCTTTCCGCATTACATAAGCTAGCTCTCCTCCAAGATCCCAGTTGTTTACACATGTAGATAGATAGTAGATAGATAGATAGATAGATAGATAGATAGATAGACAGATAGTAGATAGATAGATCAGATAGACCAGATAGATAGATAAGACAGATAGATAGATAGACAGATAGATAGATAGATAGCTTAATAGATAGATGGGATGGGCGGATTAAATAGATAATAGAGACATAAATAGATAGATAGATAGATAATAGATAGATGGATGGGCGGATAAATGATAATAGAGACATAAATAGTAGATAGATAGATAGACAGATAGATAGATAGATAGATAGTAGATAGATAATAGATAGATGGATGGGCGGCTAAAGATAATAGAGACATAAATAGATTAGAATAGATAATAGATGATCAGGATATAATAGATAGATAGAGATAATAGATAGATAGATAGCTAGATAGATAGATAAATAGATAGATAGATAGATAGAAGATAGATAGATAGATAGATAGATTAGATAGATAGATAGAGAGACAGATAGAATAGATAGATAGTAGACAGATAGACAGATAGACAGATAGACAGATAGATAGATAGAGTAGATAGATTAGATAGATAGATAGGATAGATAGACTAGATAGATAGATAGATAGTAGGATGGGCGGGATAAGATAGCTAATAGAGGACATTAAATAGATAGATAGATAGATAATAGATAGGATGGATGGGCGGATAAATAGATAATAGAGACAAAAATAGATAGATAGATAGAAGATAGATAGGATAGATAGATAGATAGCCATATATATTTATGACAATTTCTATGAACATTTATCTGGTCCCCAGCAGGTATTAAGTAGTTGATACCATAGATGTTAGGTAGGGGTTGCAGTGTTCCTGTGCGTTCTGTGAGTTATTGTATTACACAGCCATGCAGGGATTTGGATAGTACACATGGAACATTCCAAACACAGGGATAGGCAATACCCCAACAAAAAACATCACACTCAGTAACATAGTAATTGAGGTTGAATAAAGACATACGTCATCTAGTCAACCTTTATACCCTACCCATAATGTCTGTATAACAGTTACATAGTAACATAGTATTGGGTTGTATAAAGACATACGTCCATCTAGTACCATTTATACCCTACCCCTAATTGTCTGTATAACAGGACATAGAACTAGATTGGAAGGTTGTATAAGACATACACGTCCATCTAGTCCAACCTTTATACCCTAACATATGTCTGTATAACAGTTACATGTAAAAATAGTATTGGAGGTTGTATAAGACATACGTCCATCTAGTCCAACCTTTTACCCTACCCATAATGTCTGTTATAACAGTTACATAGTAACATAGTATTGGAGGTGTATGAAAGACATACATCCATCTAGTCCAACCTTTAACCCTACCCATAATGTCTGTATAACAGTTACATAGAAACATAGTATTGGAGGTTGTATAAAGACACACGTCCATCTAGTCCAACCTTATACCCTACCCATATGTCGTATAACAGTTACATAGTAACATAGTATTGGAGGTTGTATAAGACACACGTCCATCTAGTCCAACCTTTATACCCTACCTACCATAATGTCTGTATACTGTACATGATAACATAGTATTGGAGGTTGTATAAAGACATACGTCCATCTAGTCCAACTTTATACCTACCCATAATGTCTGTTAACAGTTACATAGTAACATAGTATTGGAGGTTGTATAAAGACATAATCCATCTAGTCCAACCTTTATACCCTACCCATAATGTCTGTCTAACAGTTACATAGTAACATAGATTGGAGGTTGTATAAACAACACCATCCGTCCAACCTTATACCCTAACATAATGTCTGTATAACAGTAATAGTAACATAGTATTGAGGTTGTTTATAAGACATACGTCCATCTAGTCCAACCTTTATACCTACCCATAATGTCTGTATAAACAGTTACATAGTAACATAGTATTGGAGGTTGTATAAAGACATACGTCCATCTAGTCCAACCTTTATAACTACACATAATGTCTGTATAACAGTATACATAGTAACATAGTATTGGAGGTTGTATAAAGACATACGTCCATTAGTCCAAACCTTTATACCCTACCCATAATGTCTGTATAACAGTTAACAGTAACATAGTATTGGAGGTTGTTAAAGACATCGTCCATCTAGTCAACCTTTATACCCTACCCATAATGTCTGTATAAAGTTACATAGTAACATAGTAATTGAGGTTGAATAAAGACATATGTCATCTAGTCCAACCTTTATACCCTACCCATAATGTCTGTATAACAGTTACATAGTAACATAGTATTGGAGTGTTAAAGCATACGTCCATCTCAGTCCAACCTTATACCCTACCCATAATGTCTGTATAACAGTTACATAGTAACATAGTATTGGAGGTTGTATAAAGACATACGTCCATCTAGTCCAACCTTTATACCCCAATCCTTAACCCTACCTAACAGTTGATCTAGAGAAAGGCAATTAAAAAAAACTGCTAAAAACAGGAGGAAAAATTCCTTCCTGACTCTAGACGGCAATCGGAAATTGTCATTTGGAGTCAGGAAAACAAACTTGGTGTGTAGCAAACCAAGGTTGTGCATTCCTCAATAAATACAGGACAAGCAAGGTATGGTTGAACTCATCTGGGAATGCTGCTAATACATCTAGCATTGCACTGCAAGTTGCAGCCCCTGACACCCGACAGGGGAAAGGCCCAGGTGTGGGTATCCAGGTAACAGAGCGGATAGTGGAAAACATAAAACAGGCCGTTATGCACTCCAGAGAAATGATATTGGTTGCGGGCCCTCATAGCTGAGATGTAGGGTGGTTGACCTCCCTCGATATGACGGCCCCACATAGACCACGAAAGACGAACGGCCCCGACGAGACGAACCGGCCCGAGACGAGACGGACCGGCGACGTGAGAAGGACCGGCCCCGACGAGACGAACCGCCGGCAGACGAGACGGGACCGGCGACGAAGAGACGGACACGAAGGACACGAAGGAGACGAACCGGGCCGCCACGAAGGACGGACCGGGCCACGACGAGAGGGAACCGGGCACGACGGAGACGGACCGGGCCGACGAGACGCCGGCACCGAGACGACGACCGGGCCCCGACGAGACGGACGGCGAGCGAAGAGACGGACCGGACACGAAGAGAGGACCGGCCACAGAGAGGACCGGCACGAAGAGACGGGACCGGCCACGACGAGACGGACCGGGCACGACGAGACGGACCGGGCCCGACGAGACGACGGCCCCGACGAGACGGCCGGCGACGAAAGAGGACGGCCGCGTACGAGACGAACCGGCCGACGACGGAACGGACGGCGACGAAGAGACGGACCGGACAGAAGAAGAGACGGACCGGCCACGAAGAGACGGACGGCACGACGAGACGGACCGGCCACGACGAGAGGAACGGGCACGACGAGACTGGAACGGCCCCGAGAGACGAACCGCCCGAAGACGAACCGGCCCCGAGAGACGACCGGCGACGAAGAGACGGACCGGACAGAAGAGACGGACGGCCACGGGGGAGACGGACCGGCCCCGACGAGACGAACAGGCCCCCGACGAGACGGACCGGCACGAAGAGACGAGGACGCAGACGGACCGGCAGACGAGACGGACCGGGCACCGACGAGACGACCACCCCGAGCGAGACCGACCGGCGCACGACGAGAGAGGACCGGAAGACAGCGGACGGACGGCAACGAAGAGACGCACCGGCACCACGAGACGGACCGCCACGACGAGACGGACCGGCCACGGACGGACGGAGCGGCCCGACGAGACGGACCGGCCACGACGAGAAGGGCCCCGCACCGACGAGACGACCGGCCACAGAAGAGACGGCGGCCCCGAGAGGAGGCGGCACGAAGAGACGACGGCCCCCGGAGAGAAGGACCGGCCCGACCGACGGACCGGCCAATCAAGAGACGCACCGGCCCGAACGAACCGACCGGCCCGACGAGAGGGACCGGCCCCGTGAGACGAGGAGAAGGACCGGCACACGACGAGACGGACAGGCCCTCGGACGGAGACAGACCGGCCACGCACGAGACGGATCCGGCCAGAGGAGACGGACGGCTACTCACGTAAAGAACTACCACGACGAACTACCTTCAATACATACTACCCCACTTACCTTACCTGCACACTACCCCACTAAACTTACCTTCCCCGACTATAACTTAATTCCACTACAAATTACCGCCTTACTTATTACCTTCCCTACTTACTAGCTTCCACTACTATACTACCTTCTCTTACTATCAGGGCAATCTACCATTAGACAGAGTGAGACATTTGTCTCAGGCCAGCCATAAAGAAGAAGGCAGCACTCTGCACTAAAGAAGAAAGGGCAGCACCTCTGCACTACGAGCAGCCCCCTTGCCACTCCGCAGAAAGCGTTGCTCGCACGGGATTGCCTCACGCACCCCCTGACCTGCACCCCCCCCCCTCGCAGCGGCCTGCTACGACGAAGGCCAGCCCTCTGCCTAACGAAGGACGACGGCAGCACCCTCTGCACTAGACAGAGGCTAGGCACCCCTCTGCTCTGCAGAAGACGCCGGCCAGACCCTCTGCACGAACAGACAGCCCGGCACAAGCCCTAGCACGCGTCCCTCGCACAACAAAGGCGCACCTCTGCATAAGAGCAGATCTGCACAAGGAAGACGCACTCTGCCACTGGAAAGGCTGCACCTCTGTCCAAAAGGCACGCCCCTCTGCACCTAGAACGCAGCAAGGCAGCAACCTCCATGAAAGAAGGCGCACGGCATGAGACCGGACGGCCCAGCACCTCGCATAAAAGGCATGCACCTCTCACTGGACAGAACGGCAGACCCGGCACCTGGAAAAGATCTGCACTGAAGCGAACGAACGGCAGCCCCTCTGCCTGCAGACAGAAAGGCAGCACCTCTGGCGGAGAACCCGGCCGCACCTCTGCACCTAAGAGCGGACAGGCAGCACCTTGCACGTGAGAGCAGCAGCAACCTCCTGCCACTAACAGCGCACAGCAGCCTTGCACCTGACCGCGCAGAACCTCCCCTCGGGCGCGGCACCCCTCTGCACGCAAGAAGAAGGCCGGCACCTCTGCACTAAACCAGACCGCGGCGGGAGCTCTGCCACTAAGAGAACGGTGCGCACCCTCTGGCACCCTGAAGAAGACCGACCGGCACGCCACCTTGCACCTGAAGGAACGGCGCCCTCTGCACCTGACCGAGAACATGCGCCACCTCTGCCCACTGAAGAAGAAAAGCAGCACCTCTGCACTAGACGAAGCAGACGGCCTGAAAAGAAGGCACTCTTGCATGAAAGAAGAAAGGCCGCACAGTCTTTTTGTCTGATTCAGAAGCAGGCAGCCCTCTGCTATCCCGAAGAAAGGCAGCACCTGCTGGCACGAGAAGAAGAAAGGCGGCAGACAGGCAATGTGGAGGACAAAAATTCCCGGTAACGGCACACGGTGCAATCGGTAAGCAGCACCCCCAGAATGGACTGCCAAACACGGAGGTAGCGGAGGGGCTGCAACCCACTCTAACATTGGTGTGGGAGTTGAGCTTGCGTGTTGAGGGAGGCCGGATGGAAGCGAAGTATGAGGGAGTTCGGTGACTGGGTGGACAGAGCAACAAATCAGTGTCTGGAAGCTGGTAACAAGGGTAGGACTGACAAAGGAGGCATGGCCAAGGTGATTGGGTAACAGTGGGGACCAACATATGATTGAGCAACAGGCGAAAAAAGAAGTTATTGGGATAACAAAACCTTGAAGGAGAGCAACCATCATGAAGCTGGGCCAGGCCAAAACCACGCCCAGGCAAAAGTCACACATGGACGGGCATGATGAGAGGGGGGTTAGAACAGGGGGCGCAGCAGCACAACGGACGGACCGTGCCCTGAAACGAGGACGGACCGGAAACCACGAAGACGAAGGACGGCCCCGACGAGACGACCGGCCCCGGACGAGGCAGGACCGGCACCCGACTGAGAGGACCGGCCCGAACGAGACGACCGGCCCGCCGACGAGGACGGACGTCGCCCGACGAGACGGAACAGGACCGGGAGAGACGGGACCAGGCCACCGATCAGACGACCCGGCCCGAACGAGACGGACCGGCCCGACGAGACGGACCCGGCCCCGACTAGACTACCGGCCCCGACGAACGACAACGTGCCCCGACGAGACGGGAGCCGGGCCGTGAGCGAGACCGGCCCAGCAGGAGACGGACCGGCCCGAACGAGACGGACCGGCCCGACAGACGGACGGCGACGGAGGACGGCCCAGCGACGGACGGCGGACGACGCCCCAGACGAGAAGACCGGCCCGCGACGTAGACGGACCCGGCCCCGACGAGACGGACCGCGACGACCAGGACGACGGAGGAGCCGGCCCCACGAGACGAGACGGCCGACGCGGCTGCCGGACGAGAGGACGCCGCCCGGACGGACGGCCGGCCCGAACGGAGGACGTACCGGCCCGAACGAGACGGACGGCCCCGAGAGAGCGGACCGCCCCGACGAGACGGACCGGCCCGACGAGACGGACGTGCCCCGACTGAGGACCGCCCCGAAGCGAGAGGTGCCCACCGCGAGACGGACCGGCCCCGACGAGGACGAGAGACGGACCGGCCACGACGAGGCGGACACCAGGCCCGAGGAGACGGACCGGCCACGACGGATGACGGACCACCGCGAAGAGCGGACGGGCAACGAGGACGAGAAGCGCCGGCAGACGAACGGACCGCCCCGACGGGACGGACCGGCCCCGACGGGACGACCGGCCGCGACGAGACGAAGCTCGTGCCACTGACAGGACGGACCGGCCCCGACGAGACGGACCGGCCACGGGGAGAAGGACCGGCCCCGACGAGACAGACCGCGACGACAAGAGGACGCGCCGGACGAGACGGACCGGCCCGGGACGAGGACTGACCGGCCACGACAGACGATGGAGACGGACGGCCAGACGAGACCGAGACCGGGACGAAGAGACGAGGCCCGAAACGAGACGGACGGCGACGACGAGAAGGAACTGCCCGAACTGATTAGACACCTGCGGTTGCGCACAGGACTATGCACCCAACACACAGGAACCCTGACACTACGACGTTTTACCGGACCGGCCCGACGAGACGACCGGCCCGACTGGAGACTGACCGGCCCGAGATACGGACATGCATACACCACACACTTAACCCTATACGTGACTGTGCAACCATGTACCCCCCGTTATTATATCCGTACATTCCACTACTACCCAATGGACAGGCTCTTGACATCCCCGACACCCCCGCCAGACGTGTCCCCGTCCGAGTTCGATTATCTTATCTATCTATCTATCTATCTATCTATCTATTTATGTCTCTATTATCTATTTATCCGCCCATCCATCTATCTATTATCTATCTATCTATCTATTTATGTCTCTATTATCTATTTATCCGCCCATCTATCTATCTACCTATCTATTTATGTCTTTATTATCTATCTATCTATCTATCTATCTATCTAATCTCTCATCTAATATATCTATCTAATCTCTCATCTATGTCATTTATCTATTTATCCATCTATCCTTTATGTATCTATCTTTCTATCTCTCATTTATCTATCGATCTATCTACCTATCATCTATCAAATCATCTATCCATCTATCTATTTATCCATCCATCGCTCTTCTATCAGTCTATCTATATATATCTCTCATTATCTGTCTATCCATCCATCTATTTATCTATCAATGTATGTGTCTATCTATCTCTCATCTGTCTGTCTATCTATCTATCTATCTATCTATCACCTATCTATCTATAATCTATCTCTCGCATTTCTAGACCTTTCATCACCTGAAACAATTTAAAATATTTAAAGCTGCCCTTGAATCTTCGCACAAAGTGCACTGCCACAATTTTGTGTGACATAAAATACACAGATTTAACTGACAATAATTTTGTGCTGTTAGCTATAACACCGTAGTTGGGATTCATTCACACCATTATTGTATTCTTTTCAGTCCGCAGTGTTTGTCATTGGCAGGTTATATTATTATTTTCCAGAAAATTATTTCTTTTGTCTTTTGGTGCTTTCTATTTTCTGATACCAGATGGATTGTGTCAAATGATCTCGTGTTGCCATTGAATTTAAACTATGGCGTCCTACAACATTTTGGTGACAGAAGGAATTATTCTGTACAAAAAACCATCTACTCTCTGATTACACAAACCTGGTCCATCTTATTCCGAGCAGAAAAAAAAAGTCTCTCGACGGGAAACAGTCTCCCTACTAATCCATATTTGACAAATTACAGTTATTACAACCTTTGGTCCTCATCTGAAATCCACCTGTTCAGAATCGTACAGCTAAAGAAGAGCATCTGCTTAATATAATATATTCTGATTTCAATAGAAACCTCCTCCATTAGTCTGGGCACAAGCACCACTCCGACGCTCTCACTGAAAATGTTCATTACCCCTAGGCAAAACTATTATCAGGTGCAAATGGAAGATCCAGATCTATTGCCACTTTCGACAGCTGACAGGTTGGGCGATAAATCTGTAAACCTGGCCAACTAGTAGCCGGCTATAACCCTAATGTTTTTGATCCAAACTTGGACCGGTACATAAATCTTTGATTTTTTTAAGGAATTCAGGTAATTCTAGTTTCCTTTGTTCTATCTCCATCTTAGTTCTTCTTTGATAATTAAGATTCTCCAACAAGACGTCTTCCCATTGGCCAGCTCCAAGGATAAGGCTAACTAAAGGATAGGGCATAGCTGGCACCAAGTGGGGATCACAACTTTAGGTTAATGTTGTTGACCTACAGTAGCTATTTACTTCCTCTTTCTTGTATTCTGGCCTACACCGTTGTTTCCTTTGTCCTCAATCCTTCTACATTAGAACACTGGCTGGGCTGTATCCTGCCCTAATTATGACAGTAGCCACTGAATAATCTCTTTCAATCTGTCATATGTGGAAAAAACCCTCGGTATACAGTGGAAAGGGATGGGGCCTAGCTCCTGGACATGACATGGTGATATGGAGAACCCAAATAAAAACTTGAAGACTTCTACAAAATGTTTGACCCCCCCCAAAAAAAACGCTGCCACAATATTCCATTCAATTGGGCCTAAGAAGTCCGAATATTGGCCAAATTATATAAAAGTTCAATCAGACATGTCGGTAAATTTTGTCCGATTGAGTGGTTTCAGCCAGACACACTGACTGTCAGTACAAAACTTAGGGTTACGATTGACAAATGTGTGCTGGGACTGACGGCAGGTTAAACACAAACATAGGTGTTTAACCTGCATCCTACTGCCCTGGTATCTAGTAATTAAAGGGATGGGACAACAGAAGTTTATTATTAGAATCAATGACGGACAAACTGAAATAAAGTAGATTTGACATATTAATTGTTTTAATACTTAATATACCAACAGTAAATGTTTTCCCAGCGGAACTAGAGATACAATAGGAATATATTGTACGAATTATGAAGGAATTCATTAAGAACTCTTCTTCAGGTAATGAAGGTTACGAGGTGAACGGGGCTGTAATTAACTTGCAGCTAGAAGGTGAATTGTTTAACGTTAGTGCTTGCAGTCTAACCTAACGCTAAAAGAGCCTGTTGAAAGATGGGGTGGGGGAGGAGTGTGTGAAAAAGTAAAGGGCAAGTTGCCCCAGGTGCTTTGAAATTCTTTGCCATGCTAATTTATATTTTTTTCTGTTTGTTGGGAGATCCCCCCCATCCCACAGGGAATTCCTTGTTTTCTTTTATTTGCCGTTTGAGGCCAGTTTTCTGATTGTCTATAGATGTGTTGCTGTCATTTGTAACTGGGATGTGTCGATGGAGACCGGTGGATTATGTTCTATCTATAAAATGGTAAATGGACCAACAGTTATTAAGTTACAGACTTAACATATATGGGTGGGGGGACTCTCAATATTCATCTGTGCAGGGCTCATTTATCGTTATTACTTGCTGTGAAAACTACAAGGTAACATGAATATTGATCACTGCCTATTGTTACGGTCACATAACCCCACAACTCTCCCATTTTCACCTGGACCAACCAGTGGCGTAACTTGGAATCACTGGGGCCCCCAGCAACACTATGATAGGGCCCCTATTCGTGCTTCATCCACAGTGGTTTTCTAGGAGTAAGCTATATCTGGGTTCTGGGGCATGGTCAGGGGGACAAAATAGGGCTTTAATAGGCCCGCATACAGTACTATGTTACTACGTAACAGACATTATGGGTAGGGTATAAAGGTTGGACTAGATGGACGTGTGTCTGTATACAACCTCCAATACTATATTACTATGTAACTGTTATAGAGACATTATGGGTAGGGTATAAAGGTTGGACTAGATGGACATATGTCTTTATACATCCTCCAATACTATGTTACTATGTAACTGTTACACAGACATTATGGGTAGGGTATAAAGGTTGGATTAGATGGATGTATGTCTTTATATAACCTCCAATACTATGTTACTATGTAACTGTTATACAGACATTATGGGTAGGGTATAAAGGTTGGACTAGATGGACGTATGCCTTTATACAACCTCCAATACTATGTTACTATGTAACTGTTATACAGACTTATGGGTAGGGGTATAAAGGTTGGACTAGATGGACGTATGGTCTTTTATACTACGGAACCATCCATACTATGATACTAGTACTTTGTGATATGGACATTATGGGTAGGTAAGGTTGACTGATAGGACGTAGGTCTTTATGACAACCTCCAATCTATGTTACATGTAACTGTTATACAGACTTCATGGGTAGGGTAATAACGGTTGGACTAGATGGACCGTTCTTTAATATACCCCATACTATGTGTCTAGTAACTGTTTATAACAGAATTATTGGTAGTGGTATAAAAAGGTTTGGACAGATGGACTATTCTTTAGACAACTCCAATACTATGTTAGCTATGTAATTGTTATACACAACCATTATATGGGTAGGGTGGTAGAAGTTGTGGAATCGGACGTGTGTCTGTATACACACCGCTCCAATACTATGGGTTTCTATGTAACTGTTATACAGACATTATGGGTAGGGTAATAAGGTTGGACTAATGGACGTATGTCTTTATACAACCTCCAAACTATATTTACTATGTAACTGTATCAGACTTATGGGAGGGTATAAAGGTTGGACTAGATGGACATATGTCTTTATACAACCCGCATACTCTTTTACTATGACTGTATACAACATTATGGGTAGGGTATAAAGTTTGGACTAGCTGGACGTATGTTCTTTATACAACCTCCAATACTATGTTACTTGTAACTGTATAGAGACATTATGGGTAGGGTATAAAGTTGGGACTAGATGGACGTATGTGTCTTTATACAACCTCCAATACTATGTTACTATGTAACTGTTATACAGCAATTATGGGTACTGGTATAAAGTTGGACTAGATGGACGTATGTCTTTTATACAACCTCCAATACTATGTTACTATGTAACTGTTATAGACAGACATTATGGGTAGGTATCAAGTGTTGGACTAGATGACGTATGTCTTTACAACCTCCAATACTATGTTACTATGTACCTGTCTACAGACATTATGGTAGGGTATAAAGGTGGACTAGATGGACGTATGTCTTTATACAACCTCCAATACTATGTTTACTATGTAACTGTTATCGAGACATTATGGGTAGGGTATAAAGGTTGGCTAGATGGACGTATGTCTTATATAACCTCCAATACTATGTACTATGTAACTGTTAACAGACTTATGGTAGTATAAAGGTTGGACTAGATTGGACGTAGTCTTTATACAACCTCCCATACTATGTTACTATGTACTGTTTATACAACATTATGGGTAGGGTATAAAGGTTGGGACTAGATGGACGTATGTCTTTATACAACCTCCAATACTATGTTTCTATGTAACTGTTATCCAGACTATATGGTAGGGTATAAAGGTTGGACAGATGGACGTATGTCCTTTATACCAACCTCCAATACTATGATACTATGTATCTGTTATACAGACATTATGGGTAGGGTAATAAAGGTTGGACTAGATGGACTTAGTCTTTATACAACCCTCAATACTATGTTACTATGTAACTGTTATACAGACATTATGGGTAGGGTATAAAGTTGGACTAGATGGACGTATTCTTATACAACCTCAATACTATGTTACTATTACTTGTTATACAGACATATGGTGGGTATAAAGTTGGACTAGATGGACGTAGGTCTTTATACACCTCCAATACTATGTTCCTAGTAACTGTTATACAGACACTTATGGGTAGGTATAAAGGTTGGACTAGATGGACGTATGTCTTTAACAACCCTCCAATACTATGTTACTATGGTATCTGTTATCAGACATTATGTATAGGGTATAAAGGTTGTACTAGATGGACGTATGTCTTATTACACCCTCCATACTATGTTACGATGTAACTGTTATACAGACTTATGGGTAGGGTTAAGGTTGGACTAGATGACGTATGGCTTATATACAACCTCCAATACTAGTTGACTATGTAACGGTTTAAGAATCACTTATGGGGTAGGTATAAAGGTTTGGACTAGATGACGTATGTCTTATACTAACCTCCAAGACTATGTTACTATGTAACTGTTATAACAGACATTATGGGTAGGGTAGAAAGGTGGACTAGATGGACGTAATGTCTTTATACACCTCCAATACTATGTTACTATGTACTGTTTATACAACATTAGTGGGTAGGGTATAAGTTGGACTAGATGGACGTATGTCTTTATACAAACCCTCCAATACTATGTTACTATGTATCTGTTTATAACAGACATTATGGGTAGGGTATAAATAGGGTTGGACTATTATTGGATAACGTATGGTGTCTTTATTACACCTTCAATACTATTTTATATTTCTTAACTGTTATACCAATATGGTAATGATAAGATAAGAATGACTATGTCCCATACACTTAATATGTTCTTTTGTATATACTTGGGTTGATAACTAATGTTTTTTTTTGGTTTGCTACATATAATAAAATAAAAGAAACATAAAAAGGTATGCTTTGGCATACAATTCTCCGAGAAGAAAGTCCAGTCCAAAGGAAATAAAAAGTCTTACAAGCGCAACACAATATAAAACAATCTTAATTCGATCTTTCTTAAAAGTAACTAAAAATCGATCTCCAATGGAATATCAAGTAAATTCAACATCTTACATAGAGAAAAAAGAACAAAATAAAACCGACCCGTCTACCTACAGGTCTAATCAACCTAACCCTGTCACCTACTACACAGATGAATGAATGAGGATAGACCAACCGTTCGCACTATCATCAAAGCAGATAACTTACAAGTATCTTACTGCAGAAAAAAGGAAAACATAGTTGACGTTTCAGTTTATAAACCACCTTTATTCCACACATCCATACAACCGAGACAACAAGGAAACAAAATATTCAAACCTATATTACAACATATTAAAACTAACATTATACGTATTAAAACTAACATTATAACATATAATAACCTAACACGAAAGAAACATCAAACAAGATCGTTTGGCTTCCGTAGAACCTACTAAGGATACATTCTACTTCTACAGCACTTAGACACTTGAGAGGGCAAATGTAAACTACTCACGCCTGGAATGCATGATCCAGACATAAAAACACACAAAGGCTAGGGCAAAAAACGGCAAGTGAGAAACAGGAAAAAGCCCCACCAAGAAACATCAGACCCCTCAAGGGGGCTCAAGTACAGGGCCTCTCCACAAGTAGCATCTCAATCTCCCTTCACTCATCCTCTTTTCTCCAGGCCTTCACCTTAAACTTCCCTCAGATGTTGGAACCACCACCTCACAGAAGAGGACTTTATGCCTAATTGAAATTTGGCACCGTGCATCTCCACGGTAGAATTTATTAAATTGTGCTAACTAAAATTAAGGTTGCTTAACTCAATACTGCATGCCTTTGAGCACCCATAACCCACCCTGGTATGACATACTGAGAGGGCAGGGATAACCACTTTCTGGACACCCTTTTGTAAACTTCTATGTTAAGGACAATTAAGCAGGAAGTGGTCCATCGTTTCCTCAAGACCACTGTGCAGCTCTCCCGGACACATTCGGGTCTTGTGCGCGCCTACTTATCAACATTGCCTCTTACATATAGCTTTCCATTGAAGAACGCCAAGCAACATATCCCAAACTTCGGGGGAAACCCTGGGGGACACCACTAAAGAGAGCCCTATCCTCATTATTGGCTTGGCATTCTTTTAAAGACCAGCGGCTCATGGAAATAGGAACAAGACCCTCTGGTCGATCGCCCTCCAGGTGAGGATCTAATTTCTTCCATTCCCACTGCTGCCACTTCTCTCATGGCTTTCGGCTTCCTGCCATCATAGGAGGGGAGAGGACCTCGTATTCCGCGACTCTTTACCAAGCCGCCCTTCTCCAGACCCAAGAAATGGAGTGACCCCAGCTCTTAAAATCTCTACCCACAAGGAGCCTTCTCTTCGGGAGTGTTGCAAAGTTTATAACAAACATTTTCACCAAGACACACAGGGTGAGCATGCCAACCCACCCCCTTCCTTTGCGGTAGGCGACGTCCTTTTGATTAGGTTCATCTTGTTTCCTCCCCATAAAGCAGGAAAAACAAACTATCCTGAATTTTTCATAGTACTTCTCTGTGCAAAAGCACAACAGTACTTACATAAAGAAAAAGCGAGGACCAGCGTAAGTCCCTGATCAATAAACCCCTTTTCAATCATAAAAGTGGTATGTCTCCCCTTCCACTGATCCACCCTGGAAATGCAAGTGTCCAACCTAGACAACCCAATTTGTCCTCAACTAACATCCTTGGCCAAAAGTGTCCTAGATCTTAATTTTGGGGGAAGGCTCAGGGAATATTCCCGGGAGTTAAAGGAGGCTCCGCTTCTTTTCTCCTTCCATCCGAAAGCTTCACATTTGTTTCCTGTTGATAGAGGAACTAAGCCTCAGAATACTCTTGTAACCAGTTCGGTCCACCTCGACCGCCTCGTCGGAGCTCGAGACTACCAGAGTACTGTCAATCCGCATAGGCAGCTCCTTCAAGGAAACTCCCGAGAGACAGTACCCCCCCCGCAGCACGCTGCCATCAAAACTCCTGATCAGAGAATCTATGGTTAAAGCGTACAGCATCAGAGCGAGCGGGGGCAACCCTCCTTACCCCAGAAGAGACCCAAAAGTTTTCCCCCAACCGCCATTCACAAAGGGAATGCTTTCTCAGCGCCTGCATACAAACCATGAGCCCATTGATGAACCCTCAGAAAACCGTAATCTTCCAAGGACACTCCCAGAATAATCTGTGTATTCACGCTAATCAACGGCGCCTTAGACCTGGTCCTCTGACAAAAGGTAGTTTTCCCCACTCACCATAGCCTGCAACGCATTAGGGCCTCCCGGACCCCAATACTGCGGAAAAGGTGGATCTAACCCCTTAACCGTGCAGTGCTGCGAGGGAGAACAGCCACCAGTGTGCCACCTTCAAGGCGATTGAACAAAATACTTGTTGCCAAGATTTCCTATCCTCCGTATTGAGTAAGCGTATGGGCGCCTAGTTCTCATATAGGAAAATCTAACCCTTTTGACAGCAGAATCAAGCAGAACCGCTCATGGAGGGTGAAGGAGACCCTCAGAAGGGAGTCCGCAAAAACCTCACACAAGACTAGGGGCCATGGACATACACAAAGGCTTCTAAACTCCGCCGTGACGCCATCGGGCCCAGGGATTTTCTTAACGCAGGCCTTCATGCTGCCCACTCCTCCACAGTGATATCCCCTGTCAAAGAATCCCAGGAATATCAGATCTTTCTGAACAGAGTCTCTCCAAAAAGTTGATAGCCGGCCTGGCTGAGCTTTCTCTAACAAGGTCGCATAAAAGCTCCTTAACAACACGACGGATACCTGCTGGGATTCCTCCAGGGTCCATCACTCCCCGCAAACCGCTGAATCGATTTGTAGGAAGGCGATGTGATCCTCAACTCTGATAGGGATCGGGGAAATGGTGTGACCCTAATCCCTCTCCAAAGTTCAGAGGCCAGCGGGATCATACTGGAACCTCCTCATCTGAGACTTCTACCCTGGTGATCTCCCCAAAGTCACCACATCAGACACCAGCTATCCAGTCCACTTCCTCTTAATTTTTAGATAGCATGATATTTACCTGTACCGTTATCAAATCGTAGGCCTCCGAAAGTCGTGCGGTCCTCTTTTTGGTGACTCCCACCATTCCGTCCTCTGCGCAGACATCTTCAGGTGACTCCTGATTCTGAAGAAAGGCCAAAAAAGACTGTTTAGTCATTCCTCGTCAGGAGTCGAATTGAAGGTTCCAAAACCCCTTACCCTCGAGGGGGCCTTTGAATATTCAAGACATGACCACCAAACATTGATCTGAGAACTCTACTTAATGCCTTCACCCTCAAGGGAGAAGTAATAGAGTCCTTTTTTAACAATAACCTATCTACCTACTACTACTACTACCTCTATGAAAAGTGTATCCCGTGAGGCCTGGAGATTGGCGAATGTGCACATCTACCAGACCTGCCTCTCTAACTAAGCCATTCAAAAATATGCTGTCGTACCCCAACCTGCCAGCCTGGCCTCTCCTGTCCATTGGCCTAGCGATGGTGTTAAAATCCCCACCAAACACTACAGGCTGGGCTGTAAAAAGAAAGGGCTTTATTCTGGTAAATAATTCCTTCCTCTCGGCCTTTGTCTGAGGGCCATAAAACTTTATTAGCCGCAGAGGCGAACTGTTCACCAGAACATCCATAAGCATGCAGCGTCCCATCTCGATTTCAATCACCCGTTTGACTGTTACCATATCTGTTTTAAAAAGAGTGGGCCCTAGGCAGTGCGGTGAGGTGGGGCCCTAGGCAGTGCGGTGAGGTGGGGCCCTAGGCAGTGCGGTGATAATCATTAGCTGGGTACACACATTTCTAATTAAAGGTTAATTCTATCAGTACCAACAGAATTGGTCCTTTTTGTGATTAAACTCAAAACGACAATTCCCGGTGTCGATGAACATTCAGTGTCGGCATTGGAAACAGTCGTTATGGACTAAAAATTCCCCTTGGACACGGCTGGTCCCTGTGCTGTATTATAGGGCAGGGATTCTATTTACCCAGACTCACCGGGCAAATATATGGAGTTAAAGTCGCGCTAAACTTTAACTCCATCTTAGCATCCGATGCGCGGGTAATGCGAAAATCACCCACGCATCCGAGGATTGCGATTCAATATTGCATTTGCGCCAGATAGGTGGCGTTAAAACCCTGGAGGTTCGCAAACGTGATATTGAATAGTGAAACAAGCATTTAACCAGAGCGATAGCGGCTCTGGGTAAATGCGCCTGCAGGTGTTTGAGAACTACATCCTCATGACATAACCGTTACATCCTCATGACATCACCGTTACATCATCATGACATCACCGTTACATCATCATAAAATCACCGTTACATCATCATAAAATCACTGTTACATCCTCATGACATCACCGTTACATCCTCATGACATCACCGTTACATCCTCATAAAATCACTGTTACATCCTCATGTCATCACCGTTACATCCTCATGACATCACCGTTACATCCTCATGACATCACCGTTACATCCTCATAAAATCACTGTTACAGCTTCATTACATCACCGTTACATCCTCATTACATCACGATTACATCAATAATAAACCTACAATGATGGACCCACCAAGCAGCGAGGACCCTAGCATAAGAAACCACATTGGACCCCCCTCACTCACCTATGTGGCGTCCATACATGTGGTAGTAGAAGGAGATGCAGTAGGGGGTCCGCTGGTACGGAGATTTTCCCGTCACATTGTATATGGGGCTGATCAGTCTCGCTTTTTCTCCCAGCGTCCGAGGCCGAGAAGCTTCTATGAACATGTAGTATCCTGTGGGTAGAAAAGGGATTGGATGGAAATTGTGATTTCATTATTCTGTTTGGATCATTTAAAACGATAGTTTGGCCCAGTAACTAGAATAATGGGTGGGTGTTGTTTGTTGATCGCCCGTGCCGGACCACTTAATACGCCTGACTAAACTGCCATACGTGTACGATAATTGGCTGGTACAGACGTTCTACAGCCACTCGTTAGTAGGTGCTCGTGTGAAGAACTGGAGTGGGTACCCAGCTTTAGGAAAAGGAGCATAGAGACAGAGAGCTAAACCAATTCAATAAAACTCCCACCATCCCGTGTCAGCCTAGAGAAAAGTGCTGTAACTGGTAATCATGATGGAACCATACATGTCTCCGTAACACCCGTGTCTCTGTATGAAGGGGCTGTAACTGGTTAAAAAAAAAAAAAAGTTGGACTAGAATGGACGTTATGTCTTATACACCCCATACTATGTTACTATGTACTGTTATACAGACATTATGGGTAGGATATAAGGTTGGACTAGATGGACGTATGTCTTTATACAACCTCCATACTATGTTACATGTAACTGTTTTACAGACATTATGGGTACGTATAAGGTTGGACTAGATGGACATAGGTCTTTATCCACCTCCAATACTATGTTATATGTACACTGTTATACAGACATTATGGGTAGGGTATAACGGTTGGACTAGATGGTATTTGTCTTTATACACCCCAATCCTATGTTACTATGTAACTGTTTATACAGACTTATGGTAAGGTATAAGGGTTGTACTAGAGGACGTATGTCTTTATACAACCACCAATACATGTTACTATGTAACTGTTATAACAGACATTATGGGTAGGGAATAAAGGCTGGACTAGATGGACGTATGTCTTTTATACAACCTCCAATACTATGTTACTAGTAACTGTTATACAGACATTTTGGGTAGGTATAAAGGTTGGACTAGATGGACGTATGTCTTTATACACCCCCAATATATTTTACTATGTCCTATTATCTGACATTATGGGTAGGGTATAAGGTTGGACTAGATGGACCTATGTCTTTATACAACCCCAAACTATGTTACTATGTAACTGTTATACAGACATTGGGTAGGGTATAAAGGTTGGTAGATGGACGTATGTCTTTATACAACCACCAATACTATGTTACTATGTAAATGTTATACAGACATTATGGGTAGGGTATAAAGGTTGGACTAGATGGACGTTGTCTTTAACAACCTCCAATACTATGTTACTATGTAACTGTTATAACGACATTATGGGTAGGGTATAAAAGTTGGACTAGATGGACGTATATCTTAATACAACACCAATACTATGTTACTATGTAACTGTTAGACAGACATTATGGGTAGGGTATAAAGGTTGGACTAGATGGACGTATGTCTTTATAAACCTCCAATACTATGTTACTATGTAACTGTTATACAGACATTATGGGTAGGGTATAAAGGTTGGATTAGATGGACGTATGTCTTTATCCAACCTCCAATACTAGTTACTATGTTAACTGTTATACAGACATTATGGTAGGGTATAAAGGTTGGATTAGATGGACGTATGTCTTTAAAACCCTCCAATACTATGTTACTATGTAACTGTTATACAGACATTATGGGTAGGGTATAAAGGTGTGCAGATAATATGATATTGTTTGGGGCCCAGGAATGTGCATTGATTATCTTTTCTATGTTTATATGTATGCCAGTTGCAGATAATATGATATTGTGTGGGGCCCAGGAATGTGCTTGATACTTTTTTCTATGTTATATATTATATATAGATATACTGTATATACATATAATATATATTGTATGGGGCCTAGGAATGTACATTGATTATCTTTTCTATGTTTATATATATAGATATACTGTATATACAGATATATGATATTGTATGGCCTAGGAATGTACATTGATTATCTTTTCTATGTTTATAATATAGATATACTGTTATATACAGATATAGATATTGTATGGGGCCTAGGAATGTGCATTGATTATCTTTTCTATGTTTTATATTATAGATATACTGTATATACAGATAATATGATATTGTATGGGGCCTAGGAATGTACATTGATTATCTTTTTCTATGTTTATATATATAGATATACTGTATATACAGATAATATGATATTTTATGGGGCCTAGGAATGTGCATTGATTATCTTTTCTATGTTTATATATTAGATATACTGTATATACAGATATTGATATTGTATGGGGCCTAATGTACATTGATTATCTTTTCTATGTTTATATATATATAGATATATTGATATCAGATAATTGATATTGTATGGGGCCCTAGAATGTGCATTGATTATCTTTCTATGTTTATAAATGTATGCCAGTGATGCAGCTAAATATGAATTGTGTGGGGCCCAGGAATGTCATTGATTATCTTTTCTATGTTTTATATACAAGTTGTGGAAAGTGAAAGTTTCTATTCAGATATATATATATATATATATACTATATATAATCTATATATATCATTATTGGAGCAGTAAACTAATCTGATTGGTTGTTATGGAAGGAACAGATCCTGCATTGTTTGTACAATGTAAATACAGTTTATATTGTAGATTGATCTCTCTCTCGTCTACATGTTAGACCCAACACCTGCCGGTTGATGATGATAGTTCTGTGGTTTGTGAGGACAGAATACTTTTTGATGGACACGACAGAGCCAGTCGACCGAAAACCCCAAACGGACAGCAAATACTGGACCCACAATGGACCGAAGTAACACACCTGAAGGTACCAGTTACAGCCCCTTCATACAGAGACACGGGTGTTACGAGACAATGTATGGTTCCATCATGATTACGTTACAGCCCCTTCATACAAACACGGGTGTTACGGAGACATGTATGTTCCATCATGATTACAGTTACAGCCCTTCATACAGAGACACGGTGGTTACGGAGACATGTATGGTCCATCATGATTACCAGTTACAGCCCCTTCATACAGAGCACGGGTGTTACGAGACATGTATGGTTCCATCATGATTACAGTTACAGCCCCTTCATACAGAGACACGGGTGTTACGAGACATGTATGTTCCTCATGATTACAGTTACAGCCCCTTCATACGGAGACTCGGGTGTTACGGGACATGATGTTCCTCATATTACAGTTAACACCCTCATACGACACGGGGTTACGGAGACATGTATGGTTCCATCATGATTACCAGTTACAGCCCCTTCATACAGAGACACGGGTGTTCGAGAACATGTATGGTTCCATCATGATTACAGTTACAGCCCCTTCATACAGAGACACGGGTGTTACGGAGACATGTATGGTTCCATCATGATTACAGTTACAGCCCCTTCATACAGAGACACGGGTGTTACGGAGACATGTATGGTTCCATCATGATTACCAGTTACAGCCCCTTCATACAGAGACACGGGTGTTCCGGAGACATGATGGTTTCCATCATGATTCAGTTACAGCCCCTTCTCAAACAGAGACACGGGTGTTACGGAGACATGTAGGGGTTCCATCATGATTACAGTTACAGCCCCTTCATACAGAGACACGGGTGTTACGGAGACATGTATGGTTCCATCATGATTACAGTTCACACCCTTCATACGAGAGACACGGGTGTTCCGGAGACATGTATGGTTCCATCATGATTACAGTTACAGCCCCTTCATCAGAGACACGGTGTTACGGAGACATGTATGGTTCCATCATGATTACAGTATACAGCCCCTTCATACAGAGACACGGGTTTTACGGAGACATGTATGGTTCCATCATGTTACAGTTACAGCCCCTTCATACAGACACGGGTGTACGGAGACATTGTATGGTCCATCATGATTACAGTTACAGCCCTTCATACAGAGACACGGGTGTTACGGAGACATGTATGGTTCCATCATGATTACCAGTTACAGCCCCTTCATACAAGACACGGTGTTCCGGAGACATGTATGGTTCCATCATGATACATTTACAGCCCCTTCATACAAGACACGGTGTTACGAGACATGTATGGTCCATCATGATTACGTTACAGCCCTTCATACAGAGACACGGGTGTTACGGGACATGTATGGTTCCATCATGATTACAGTTACAGCCCCTTCATACAGAGACACGGGTGTTACGGAGACATGTATGGTTCCATCATGATTACATTTACAGCCCCTTCAACAGAGACACGGGTGTTACGGAGACATGTATGGTTCCATCATGATTACAGTTACAGCCCCTTCATACAGAGACACGGTGTTACAGAGACATGTATAGTTCCATCATGATTACCAGTTACCAGCCCCTTCATACAGAGACACGGTGTTACGAGACATGTATGGTTCCATCATGATTACAGTTACAGCCCCTTCATCAGAGACACGGGTGTTACGGAGACATGTATGGTTCCATCATGATTCCCAGTTACAGCCCCTTCATACAGAGACACGGGTGTTACGGAGACATGTATGGTTCCATCATGATTACCAGTTACAGCCCCTTCATACAGAGACACGGGTGTTACGGAGACATGTATGGTTCCATCATGATTACAGTTACAGCCCCTTCATACAGAGACACGGGTGTTACGGAGACATGTATGGTTCCATCATGATTACCAGTTACAGCCCCTTCATACAGAGACACGGGTGTTACAGAGACATGTATGGTTCCATCATGATTACAGTTACAGCCCCTTCATACAGAGACACGGGTGTTACGGAGACATGTATGGTTCCTCATGATTCCCAGTTACAGCACTTTTCTCTAGGCTGACACGGGATGGTGGGAGTTTTATTGAATTGGTTAGCTCTCTGTCTCTATGCTCCTTTCCCTAAAGCTGGGTACCCACTCCAGTTTCTTCACACGAGCCACCTACTAACGAGTGGCTGTAAACGTCTGTACCAGCCAATTACGTACACGTATGGCAGTTTAGTCAGGCGTATTAAGTGGTCCGGCACGGGCGATCAACAAACAAACCCCCCCCATTATTCTAGTTACTGGCCAAACTATCTGTTAATGATCCAAACAGAATAATGAAATCACAATTTCCATCCAATCCCTTTTCTACCCACAGGATACTACATGTTCATAGAAGCTTCTCGGCCTCGGACGCTGGGAGAAAGCGAGACTGATCAGCCCCATATACAATGTGACGGGAAAATCTCCGTACCACGGACCCCCTACTGCATCTCCTTCTACTACCACATGTATGGACGCCACATAGGTGAGTGAGGGGGGTCCAATGTGGTTTCTTATGCTAGGGTCCTCGCTGCTTGGTGTGGTCCATCATTGTAGGTTTATATTGATGTAATCGGGATGTAATGAGGATGTAACGGTGATATGAGGCTGTAACGTGATTTTTGAGGATGTAACGGTGATGTCATGAGGATGTAACGGTGATGTCATGAGATGTAACTGACATGAGGATGTCAGTGATTTTATGAGGATGTCGGTGATGTCATGAGGATGTAACGGTATTTCATGAGGATGTACAGTGATTTTATGATGATGTAACGGTGATTTTATGATGATTGAACGGTGATGTCATGATGATGTACGGTGAGGTCATGAGGATGAACGGTTATGTCATGAGGATGTAGTTCTCACCCACCTGCAGGCGCATTTACCCAGAGCCGCTATCGCTCTGGTTAAATGCTTGTTTCACTATTCAATATCACGTTTGCGAACCTCCAGGTTTTAACGCCACCTATCTGGCGCAAATGCAATATTGAATCGCAATCCTCGATGCGTGGGTGATTTTCGCATTACCCCGCATCGGATGCTAAGATGGAGTTAAAGTTTAGCGCGATTTTAACTCCATATATTTGCCCGGTGAGTCTGGGTATAGAATCCCTGCCCTATAATACAGCACAGGGACCAGCCGTGTCCAAGGGGAATTTTTAGTCCATAACGACTGTTTTCCAATGCCGACACTGAATGTTCATCGACACCGGGAATTGTCGTTTTGAGTTTAATCACAAAAAGGACCAATTCTGTGTACTGATAGAATTAACCTTTAATTAGAAATGTGTGACCCAGCTAATGATTATCACCGCACTGCCTAGCCCCACCTCACCGCACTGCCTAGGGCCCCACCTCACCGCACTGCCTAGGGCCCACCCACCGCACTGCCTAGGGCCCCACCTCACCGCACTGCCTAGGGCCCACCCACCGCACTGCCTAGGGCCCACCCACCCACTGCTAGGGCCCCACCTCACCACACTGCCTAGGCCCCACCTACCGCACTGCCTAGGGCCCCACCTCACCGCATGCCTAGGCCCCACCTCACCGCACTGCCTAGGGCCCACCCACCGCACTGCCTAGGCCCCACCTCACCGCACTGCCTAGGGCCCCCCCACCGCACTGCCTAGGGCCCACCCACCGCACTGCCTAGGCCCCACCTCACCACTGCCTAGGGCCCCACCTCACCGCATCTAGGGCCCCACCTCCCCATTGCCTAGGGCCCACCCACCGCACTGCCTAGGGCCCCACTCACCGCACTGCCTAGGGCCCCACCTCACCGCACTGCCTAGGGCCCACCCACCGCACTGCCTGGGCCCCACCCACCGCATGCCTAGGGCCACCACCGCACTGCTGGGCCCCATCTCACCGCACTGCCTAGGGCCACATCCAGACATAACCTACTTTTCCACCGGTTCGATTAGAGTGGGAATGATGTAAATCAGCGATGGGTTAATTGTCTACACTCCGGGCAGTGTATTAGGAGGGATAATCCGGATAGAGGGATAAGGACGGTTCCGGTCCGTATGGTATTTTGTAGTTGTTGGCAGGATATAGCGGATCCTTGGGAATAAATACAACTAGTCACTTTCAGGCTGATTAGCCACATTAGCATTGAAAGGTTCGCAGCTGTTAAACGCTCAGCGCACTTGCAGTTTGTATCTAATTGTGTCATCGCAATGAGAGTGTTAAGCTGGCATTACATAAGCTAGCTCTCCTCCAAGATCCCAGTTGTTTACACATGTATCCACAATTCCACCTCATACTGATCCCTATTACGCCTCGCTGTCTCTTCTATTAAGTTAAATCATGTACACGAGCTAACGCCTGCCGTGCTCTCTATACCATTCCTCTCATGCTCTAGATTCCTTACTAAACCTCGCTGTTCTTCCCCAAACATTGCTTAAGTTAAACACTTCCAAATACACCTCTTCAAATTCTTTCCTCCCTGCCTGTTCCTTATAGTGAACTCCATGACCCCAGCAGTTCTTCTGCTCCCCGTTCTTTTTGGACTATAAGACATTAGCTTACAAGGCTAATGCCTTTTATTAGAAACAAAATGAGGGATTATTTTAAAAAATTGTGCGCTTGTTATTCTTAATTTATGTTAAAGATGTAAAATTAGGATCTCTATATAAAATGACATAATTTCGGTGTAATTGAATATGGCCTGGTATCTTAAACTAACGATCAACACTGTACGTTAACAATGGGTCTTAAATGGTATTTCCACTAGGAAAACACACTTCGTCTGTTTCTGTTTAATTGAAGAACGGGAGGTAAAGGAGCTGTGTCTTACCTCAGGAGACCGGAGAGAAAAAAGAGTACTTACCTTAAATCACGCTCATCCGCTGTTCCTCTGACTGGTCTCAACGGTGCATGCAAGGTTGAGGGGTGATGCACTCAGGGGGGGATGTGGCAGGAAAGAAGCATTTGGTCATTTTTACCAATGGAGTGTTGCAAGCAGAAATCTTTAACATGATAATGAAATGAAGTGCAAGATGTAATTTAGTCTAGGAACCCAGATTTCAGGGAACAACTTTATAGCTGGTTTAGATAAAAATTCAAGTAAAAATATAAATGAACCTGATTGGGTTCTATGATCCCTAATTAGTAGATAGCGGTTATTATCACAGCAGCATTGTGGGTAAATGATACTGTATGTCATTAAGCAAGTTTGTGACATTTCCTGATTTATGTAGCCCTCCTTTCTAGTGAGTTATGATTGTTTTTCTCACTTGATTACAGTCTTAATTACATGGGCAGGTCAACCAGTAGTTACTTGACAGCTCGGGCAGGAAAGGAAAAGATGGTGGAACGAAAGAAAATCATTTAAGCAAATAAAAATTTACTATTACACAGACAGTGACCCTGATGGGTCATTGTTATTCTGGATTCAGCAAGACTCTCTACGCATCTATATCTAATAAAGGACGCGACTTATCGCTTTCTAGATGCCTGAATGGAGAAAGATAAAGGAATCCAACTGCCTCCATTATGATCCTGCACAGAGAGAAAAAATTCGAATGACCACCCAACGCAAGTGTAAATATGACAAAACAGCTCTGGAAGGCAGAACGAGAAGCTGTAAAGTTATAACCATATTGTGGTTAGACTGAAGCCACAGCGGAATGTTAACATGTGCCAAGTCTACATCTTTAAAATAAAGATTTAAGTGCAGGCAGATGAAAGTGAATTCACTGCTCCACGCCTATTCTAGAGCCGGCCGCTACAGTGAAAGTGGCTTAGTTTAGCCCGTGTGCACTTCTTGCAATGTTAATGTTATGAAGGTTGAACTTGCAGCTGCTTTTTTAGGCTATTTTTCTTTGCTGGACAAATAATCACTAATCGACAATGCAAATGTGCCAGGAATTGGAATTAACACCTGATTGAAACTATTATTTTACAGTGAATTGCAACTTACATCTCCAGTGAGTTTCATGATATTAACAACATCAATACAGGTTTTTATCAAGCAGTCTTTTTGTACTGAGCTAAAGTTAAGACCTGAAAAATGGAGATATCCACAAAAGCTCTTAAAGGATATGTCCACCCCCAATAAATGTTTTAGTATGTTATGCAGGGCCCCCCAAAACCTAGGTTTTGATTAAATATTAAATAATGTCCCCAGACTGAGAAATTAGACTTAGAACTTCCACAATCCAACGCTGGGGCTCTCTGTTATTTCCTGGTAAGGTAAGTAATTCATGGCTGTGACAGTGACTGTCACAGGCTGTATCTGTCAGGAAAAATAATAAGATGGGGCCCCCTTGGCTCCCGGCCCTGATTACCGGACAAGCCTCCACTGCTGCTGCTCATGAACAGAAAAGTCACGTAGCAGCAGAGAGGGAGCAAGGAGCGGTGGATCGTGGCGATTGTAAGTAAAATTTCTCTGTTTGGGAACATTGGGCCCTATTTATAAAAGATCGGTATCGTTATCGTAAAATACCGATCGTTATCGTAAAATAACAACCGTTTTTTTACCGATAACGACCATTATTTACCGATAACGACCGTTATATAGCGATATCGTTAAATACTGTCGTTATCGGTAAATACCGGTCGTTATCGGTAAAAAAACGGTTATTTTACGATAACGATACCGATCTTTTATAAATAGGGCCCATTATTTAATCTTTTGAGCAAAGCCTAACCTAGATTTTAGAGGGCCCTGAATAATATATGAATTTATTTTTATTAGGGGTGAACATATACTTTAATTAGAGATGAAAGAAACTGGGGAGGCTTGTTCTGACATCGGAAATCAAAATCTAAATCTAAACCCAACTGAATCGTGATTTTTCAAATTTTTTTCACATTTTCAATTGCAAATATCCATAGCATTTTTTGCATTTTCGATAGGAATTTCTATTGAAAATTTTGTAAAATTTTTCGCTTTTCAAATTTTTGATTTAAGTTCAAAGTTTCAAATTTTTTTCTAAAACGGTTTCGAAAACTGTCAGATCTAAATTGAAACCAGGATTCGTCACTCTTAATCATCCAAGCTAGGGTGAAAAATAACTACAGATAAATGATCATAAAAGCAGGATTCTGATAAATGCCACTACGATTAATCACTGGAGACAGGAAGGCTCTTGGCTTTACACAGTCTTCTAATTTGAGTTGCATTGCAAAAGTGACTCATGGTAACGCTGGTGGGATTTCTCATTTGAAGATCAGAAACTCCATTCTATGGAAGTAATAAAATTCCCACAGATCAAGGTTCTAGAGTGTTGGGCTCCACCTGCTTTACTTTGGAAGTTTTGAGTAAAATGCAACAGTTTCCTCTACCATAGAAGCTTCTTGTAGACTGGATTCTTTTCTGCTTGGTTCACCAAATTTCATCATGGTGAGGGCTCATTCTGCTACTATTCTCATTGTCAACACGTGGTTTTATTTTGTGATGATGGATCACCATTAAAGTTTGCCCCACTGTAGCAGAAGAGGCTGTGACCGAGAGAAGGAAGGTGGGTAAGCTTCTTGGAGAAGACAATTAGGACCAGACCTGTGACAAGATGTATAAAAATGGTGCTTCTTGCCTGTGACGTTTGTAAAGGCGTTTTGAGCTATACGTAATGCAAAACACCACTTAGCCTATATTACATAGACTAAGCTATTTCCACGTTCTGATAGTGTAAAACCCACACTAACCCTATAATACATTGGGTAGCATGGGATTTAAACTAGTTTGGCCTGTTAGAGGCCATTAATACATCGCCCCCTAAGCATGTAAAATAAAAACCAGGTGCATTCATTCTATTAGTTTGCTAAAAGGTAAATATCAGGTAAATGGAATCTTTAAACTTATTAATCACAGGGTCACTGACCTACTGAGAAATACGTTGGGTTGTCTGTCTCCATTTAAACAGAAGGAAGCCCGCAGGCAATACAGGTTCATCCACCAGGATCTTACTCCGGTTACCTAGAAGACATTGTTGGATCATGATTGTACATTTCATTCTATAATTAACTAGGGCTTCCTTATCAATAAGTTATCGGCCATTATTTGTTTTTTTTATAGTAACACCTATAAGATGAGACAGTGTCACATATTATTCCCATTATATTGAATATGAACAATTTCTATTTGAAACACTGAGTTACTAGTCCAACCTTTTAGCCAGTAAACATTTTGTTTATATTACACTGTGCAACCCCTGTATGGATTTGCAGGACATTGCAGGATGAATTTTATAGGGGAAGTTCAGTGCAAATACATGAATATTTAATAAAAAAGAGCAGTATTTTTCCATCCTAATGACCTTAACCTGCCCATTCAGCATTTTGTCTGTAGAAATAAATGCAACCGAAATACTGACTTCCTGTTTGCAGGACCCCTAGTAGAGACCGTTATGGTCTTGCCCTTGACCCAGCGCCTGGGTTGATTCAGTTGCCCAGTAGAGATCTGAGCATCTTTGACCCATCCAACAGCCAATCAGTAGAAATAACTGTTAGGAACATTCCAAGGATGTGGTGCATTCTGGGAAGAAGAAGGACCGTTAGAACCTGAAATGTCAGCTCACTAATGTCAACAGCAGGGAACAGCAAAGGGTATGAAATCAACTGATTTTTCTAAATGGAAGAGAATATGTAGAATAACTAGGTATGCGTAATATAAACTAAGGATTTTAAAAATAATGATATTTTTCACTGAACTTTCCCTTTAAATGTTGAGATTCCGGGCCTGTTGGTAAGTATGTACAGAATGTGGATTACTTATGGATTTAAGCTAAAGCTAGTAAAGGTTGTTCATTTCGGTTCTTGTACAAATAGTTGCAGCAGAAAACACAGGCCATGTGTAAATTCCTCTATCATAGACAATCCTACCATAGAAAGGTTGAGATGTGAACAACTTTGGAAGGAGACCACAACATGTTCCCTCTCGGCAGCTAAGTTTCATCTCCATATAGTTTCTGTTGGGATTTTAGAGAATTAAACCCTTGGAAAACCCAACAAACCCTGAACCAATCATAGACACAAGAGGTAAACTACGATGTTAAAATACAGGGATACAGAATATCCTTGACAAAGTCCATCCACTGTAAAAACTTATTTTTCAGGTTTAGACCTAGATCTCCCAATATAATTGCACCAAGTATCTTTGTGTTCAACCTCAGCTCCTCCCTGCCTCTCCCCCCAAAAAAACAATGAGCCAATTCAGACTGGCATGTAATACCATAGCAACCCTCACATCGCAGTGCCAGTGTATGCCAACAGAGAGGGCATTGTTACCATGTACAGTTATCAGAGGGGCAGGCAGTGATCTGTATACAAAGTGCCATGGGGCTTTGATTCTTTTAAATGTCTAAACGTACCACAATTACAAGGAAATATCCCCATCAAATGTCTGTCTATATTTACAATTGTCTGTCTGTCTATTTTTACACCTGTCTGTTTTTCTGTCTATATTTACATCTGTCTGTCTTTACAACTGTCTGTTTGTCTATATTTACATCTGTCTGTCTGTCTATATTTACTTCTGTCTATATTTACATCTGTCTGTCTGTCTATCTATATTTACATCTGTCTGTCTGTCTATTTACATCTGTCTGTCTATTTACATCTGTCTGTTTGTCTGTCTATATTTACATCTGTCTGTCTATATTTACATCTGTCTGTCTATATTTACACCTGTCTGTTTGTCTGTCTATATTTACATCTGTCTGTCTATATTTACATCTGTCTGTCTATATTTACATCTGTCTATCTGTCTATATTTACATCTGTCTGTCTATATTTACATCTGTTTGTCTGTCTATATTTACATCTGTCTGTCTATATTTACATCTGTTTGTCTGTCTATATTTACATCTGTTTGTCTGTCTATATTTACATCTGTCTGTCTATATTTACATCTGTCTGTCTATATTTACATTTGTCTGTTAATCTATATTCACATTTGTCTGTTTAATCCATTAAAATATCTTCCTAGGCCATTTATTAGACATTTAATTAATAAAACTAATTATAATTAATTAGAGGCCGATGTAGTTAATAAAATAATATGTCTTACCTGACTGAGATCCAGCAATGCTTTCATTTCCTTTACAAGATTTACAGCATTGCGGGATCCCAGTCAGGTAAGATGTAACTTTTTTTCCGGACCCGTACGTCTCTATCGTACTACCATGTAGCGCAAACCTTAAAGGACAATTATACTCACCTTCCCTTCACTCCTCTTCTTAGGTCAGTACCTTTTACCCAGGGTGAGGACCTGAACCGCTAGGTCCTCACCCCTGGGTTCGCGTAACTTGAAGCACAGCGTTACTGAAACACTGCTCTGGTAGGCTCCTCCCCCTCCTCTCCTTGCGCGACGAGGCCAATAGGAAGGCAAGCTCGTTGCAGAGCGAACCCAGGGGTGAGGACCTGAACCGCTGGGTAAAAGGTATTGACCTAAGAAGAGGAGGGGAGGGAAGGTGAGTATAATTGTCCTTTAACATAGCCTAAATTAAATAGGTTACGCTGCGAAGTTTAGTTCTTGAAGACGTTTCGCTAGTCATCCGACTGGCTTTCAATTCAGAATGACTTGTACAAAAGCCAGTTTGTTGTTTTGTACCTCTTCCCTTGTAAATTTGATGTTTCGTCTACCGCATTAATGTGTTCTGTGAAAGCTTGTACTTCCTTCTGGTGTCTACCGCATTAATGTGTTCTGTGAAAGCTTGTACTTCCTTCTGGTGGATTTTAACCCAGGTGTCATCCACATATCTGAACCAGTGGCTGGGTGCTATGCCCTTAAAGGTATTAAGCGCCTGTGTTTCTACCTCCTCCATGTAAAGGTTGGCCACAATAGGTGAAACTGGAGAACCCATAGCGCATCCATGTTTTTGCTTATAGAACTTATCCCTGTATTTGAAATAGGTGGTATTCAGGCACAAGTCCAGTAAGGAACACACCTGTTCTGGGTTGAGATCAGTTCTGCTAGTAAGAGTGCTGTCTTGGCCTAGCCGTTATCTCACGTCAACAGCCTCCTTGGTGGGTATACAGGTGAAGAGAGATGTCACATCATAGGACACCATCATTTCTTCTACACCGAGTACTATATCTTCAATCTTGTTGGTGAAATCCTGAGAGTTCTGGATGTGATGCTTAGAACTTCCCACCAATGGTCCTAAGATGGCTAGGTATTTTGCCACCTTGTATGTTACAGAGTTGATGCTGCTGACTTAGTGGTGCCCCTTCGTTATGTATTTTTGGGAGTCCATAAATGCATGGATGTGCCTCACCAGGGTAGAGGCGATGATACATTGCTCGATCAATGGCTTTATCCTTTTAAAGCTGTTGTAGTAAGTCTATGACCTTTTTCTTGTAACAGCTGGTGGGATCCCTTGTTAAAGCCTGTGTTGTTATCGGCCAGAAGCATGGTCACCTTAGCATGGTAGTCTGAGGTGTTGAGTATCACTGTGCATCTTCCCTTGTCTGCCGGTAGAATGGTGATGCTGGAATCTTTCTTGAGGGATGTTAAGGCTCTTCTTTCCTGTGTGGTCAGGTTAGATGAAGGAGTTTTACTCTGGGTGTTCCTATAATATCTCTTAGCCACTATGCAATCACGCCCTTAACACCTGGCTGTGATATGCTAATTGGAATTTTCCAGGGTACATAATTGCCACAGATTCTTGTACAAGTCATTCTGAATTGAGAAACCCAGTCAGATGAATAGCGAAACGTCTTCAAGAATAAAACTTCAAGTCCAGTTGATCAGTGTATAGATACTCAGTACCGTTATACAGAGCAAGGAGACCGTTATCAGTGTATAGATACCCAGTACCGTTATAAGGAGCAGGGAGATAGTTATCAGTGTATAGATACTCAGTACTGTTATACAGAGCAGGGAGACCCTTATCAGTGTATAGATACTCAGTACCGTTATACAGAGCAAGGAGACCGTTATCAGTGTATAGATACTCAGTACCGTTATACAATGCAGGGAGATCGTTATCAGTGTATAGATACTCAGTACCGTTATACAGAGCAAGGAGACCGTTATCAGTGTATAGATACTCAATATCGTTATACAGAGCAGGGAGATCGTTATCAGTGTATTGATACTCAGTACCGTTATACAGAGCAAGGAGACCGTTATCAGTGTATAGATACTCAGTACCGTTATACAGAGCAGGGAGATCATTATCAGTGTATAGATACCCAGTACCGTTATAAAGAGCAGGGAGATAGTTATCAGTGTATAGATACTCAGTACCGTTATACAGAGCAGGGAGATAGTTATCAGTGTATAGATACTCAGTACTGTTATACAGAGCAGGGAGATCGTTATCAGTGTATTGATACTCAGTACCGTTATACAGAGCAAGGAGACCGTTATCATTGTATAGGTACTCAGTACCGTTATACAGAGCTGGGAGATCGTTATCAGTGTATAGATACCCAGTACCGTTATACAGAGCCAGGAGACCATTATCAGTGTATAGATACTCAGTACCGTTATAAGGAGCAGGGAGATAGTTATCAGTGTATAGATACTCAGTACTGTTATACAGAGCAGGGAGACCGTTATCAGTGTATAGATACTCAGTACCGTTATACGGAGCCAGGAGACCATTATCAGTGTATAGATACTCAGTACCGTTATACAGAGCAGGGAGATCGTTATCAGTGTATAGATACTCAGTACTGTTATACAGAGCAGGGAGATCGTTATCAGTGTAAAGATACTCAGTACCATTATACAAAGCAAGGAGAGCGTTATCAGTGTATAGAAACTCAGTACCGTTATACAGAGCAGGGAGATCATTATCAGTGTATAGATACCCAGTACCGTTATAAAGAGCAGGGAGATAGTTATCAGTGTATAGATACTCAGTACTGTTATACAGAGCAGGGAGACCGTTATCAGTGTATAGATACTCAGTACCGTTATACAGAGCCAGGAGACCATTATCAGTGTATAGATACTCAGTACCGTTATACAGAGCAGGGAGATCGTTATCAGTGTATAGATACTCAGTACCGTTATACAGCGCAGGGAGATTATTATCAGCATATAGATAGATACTCAGTACCATTATACAGAGCAGGGAGTTCGTTATCAGTGTATAGATACTCAGTACCGTTATACAGATCAGGGAGATTGTTATCAGTGTATAGATACTCAGTACCGTTATAAAGAGCAGGATGATCGTTATGAGTGTATAGATACTCAGTACCATTATACAGAGCAGGGAGACCGTTATCAGTGTATAGATACTCAGTATCGTTATACAGAACAGGTAGATCATTATCAGTGTATAGATACTCAGTACCGTTATACAGAGCAGGGAGACCGTTATCAGTGTATAGATACTCAGTACCGTTATACAGAGCAGGGAGACGTTATCATTGTATAGATATTCAGTACCGTTATACAGAGCAAGGAGATTGTTATCCGTGTATAGATACTCAGTACCGTTATACAGAGCAGGGAGACCGTTATCAGCGTATAGATACTCAGTACCGTTATACAGAGCAGGGAGATCGTTATCAGTGTATAGATACTCAGTACCGTTATACAGAGCAGGGAGATGCCCCCCCTTGATAACGATCTCCCTGCTCGTATAACGGTAATGAGTATCTATACACTGATAACCATCCCTGCTTGTATAACGGTACTGGTATCTATACATGATAACGGTCCTCCTGCTCTGTGATAAACGTACGAGTATCTATACACATGATAACCATCTCCCTGCTCTGTATAACGGTACTGAGTATCTTACAATGATAACCATCTCCCTGCTTGTATAACGGTACTGAGTACTATACACTGATAACCATCTCCTGCTCTGTATAACGGTACTGAGTATCTATACACTGATAACGATCTCCCTGCTCTGTATAACGGTACTGAGTCTTATACACTCATAACGATCCTCCTGCTCTGTATAACAGTATGAGTATTATACACTGATAACGGACGGCCAACGCAGATGGGTTTTAAACCAGAACTAACCCAATAATACATTGGGTGCCTTAATTTGGCCAGATAGCGGTCATTATAACTCCGCCTCCTAAATACTGTATGGTGCACCTCGTCTGGCTATTTACTGATAATACATTGTAATGGAATTTCCCTGCGCTCCCCTTGATTTATCCAATTTAACCCTTCTGTTTCAGATTGCCCATGGATATGCAGTGGAGAAACATGGATGATGTATGTCAGATATATAGCGTATAGACAATCTCCAGGCTTCTATATCGATATATGTGCAGGGAAATATTAAAGGTAAAACTAGCAAATCCTCTTGTTTGAGCTTGTTATTATAAATAGTTTCATTGCTTTTTACAAATAGAAATAAAATACTTAGTATGACCGTGACGTAAATGTACAGCCGCGGTCTTCAATTTATGTCGAACGTTCGTTAATTAACAAACCTTCAGTCATAGGATATCATACGGTGGTAAGCTACGGCAATGGTATTCTATGGGGATAGGTAATCTAGGGACACTTTATCGTTAGATTACAAATGATATCGGTAACTTACGATCGTCATAGTTATTTTTCAATAACGCCTTTATTGAATATGGCCCTTAGTAGCGTTAACCTCTCCATATTGACCATATTGTCTGATGTCTGTAGGCACTGAAAATATCTACATAAGAAGGGCATCGTTCACCGTGACATTAAACCATCAACATCATGGTGGGAGACGCGGGTGTGTGATGAAACTAAGGTGAGTAACCCCTGTGTTCTAAGGGCCACTAGTGCTCATAGCAGACCATCTGTATCTTAGACTTTAGATATCAGTGTTAAAGAGAAATGAACTAATGGGGAGTGGGGTAATTGTCATTTCAGTCGACCTTGGAATATCTACAACAATTAAACCCCAAATCAGGCAGGTGTTCGGGGTGTGCAGGAACCCCGTTCTGTGGGTCGGAGGTGGTTGAAAACGGGTCCTGCAGGATATGACTGGGAAGGTAAGAAACTTGTCTATTATTACTAGTAGTGATTCACCCTAATTCTAGATTGTACTGGGAAACGAGTGCTAAAGTAATGTTATTTATTGGCAGTTGCGACATATGGCACTTCGATGACGGCCCCTGGCACTAGCAGAAGGAAAGGCGGGTAAGTAAAATGGATTTCCAGTCCTATATACGTGTTTACCAAGGTACGAATGAAGTTAAAGGGAAGACATATGAAGGTCAATAGCTGCTCTGATTCTATTTCATTTTTCCTTCAGTATAAAAGAAAAAAAGATCCGCATTCGTACATTCAGACATCCAGCAAATTGTAAGTGTCTCTCCTATTGGACCCTTTGTGCTATTCAGCCCTTACATTCTTGGTAATCAGTTGTTCGCACTGTTGGACTGTATGAATATACACATTCCTTTAAGGGGAACCATGGATTTAAAGGTTATGCTCAGGCCATTCTGCTTTTTATTGTCAGGTCGAGTACCTTCCGCTCCTTTCTAATACAGTGCTTAAGGAAGAACCCAGATGAAAGGCCTAGTGCTGAGGAGCTGCTGAAACACCGATTTGTACAGTATGTGCCAGACGAACACATGAACATCAGATCAGAAAATACTTCCAGTTCAAGCAAAATAGATATTAGTAGAGCAAGGTAAGGAAATCCCTCACTGTACGAATACACCAACGCATGTAAAGTAGCAGGTACATGGGAACTCAGTTCTGAGATGGGGATTAGACAAAGTGGATTTGGTAACAAGCTGTGGGTGGTCACAGTGGTTATGATAGGATTTACTTATGTAATTACAAAAGGATCATATTAGTAATCATTTGGAATATATATTAAAGTATACTGTTATATTTATACTCCTTTATAGCTGTCCTTGAGGGAGCCCAAGCAAAGATAGAGAAGAAAAAGAAGAGAAAGAAAGACATAATGAAGACACTCTATATAAAAACCTGCAGGTACATCTGTGTTGGGCAGAAGAAAATGAAACATGAAAGTGTTAGACCAGTATTATATTACCTGTAGGACATATCAGTGGTGGGAAGGGTGGTCATTCCCAACAAGTGGTTTCTCCAACCTAATGCTAATGTTGCCTTTCAGGGTTTCTCAGCCAGGGGCCCATGTTCCAATAGCAAAGCGGACCCCTCATCTTTAATGTATGGGATGATAGTATAAATTTGGTAGGTAGTTTTAATTTGGGTGTTAAAGGAGAACAAAAGCCTTGAGCTTCGTACACACATGCGATCGGGGGGCCCGACCCGCGACCACATAATGTGTGTGTAAATGGCCCTTTTCAGCCAAGTATTGTATAAGTGTATCGGATTGTTGGTCGGGCATCGGTGATGATCATACCCGGGCTGATCATCAAACAATGCCCTACCGACTGGGCGATTCGGCCGACCGAGAGTGCACATACATTTACTGACAGCAAGTTGAACTGTCCTTCTGTGCACATCGAGCGCCAGGGTCAGGACCCTGTAAATGCACGTGTGTACAGGCCTTTACTTTCCTGGATGTACCAGGGGGGACGGACATAAATCACTTGATTGGTAGGACCCTGGAGAACACAACAGGTACTTTGGGATTACCTCCTAGCTGCAGTGTCGCTCGTGTACCGGACCACTCTGGCCCCACCCCCCCACTGGAAACTGGCCCGGCCATGGAGAGGGGGCAGGATCAGAGACAAGCAGCCAATCTAATAGGAAGTATCCAAACACCTTCTGCCTTTTGTTCCCCTTCATGTAATAAAGTTGATCCAGGGATTTATCCTTGCACGAGGAAGTCAGGAAGGAATTTTGTCCCCTTCTGGGTTTTCGCCTTCCTCTGGATCAATCTGGGATAGTGTAGGTTAGGGAAATAAAAAAAAATAAAACATTTAAATAAAACATTGACTGTGTGGATATTTATTTCAGATTCTCCTTCTTGATATTTCCCTGCAAAATATTTCCCTTTGTTTTTAATTGTACAGATAATCTCTTTCAGCAGGCAATCATGTATGGCACTCACAACTCTCACAGACAGGTACTCAGCTCTCAAATCACAGACAGGCAATCATGCGAGTGGCCTGCCTGTAAATGTGAATGCCTTGCGCAAAGTTCCTGCCAATGAGAGATAGGGTGTGGTCTTTGCATGTGCGGCTGTCTGTGACAGTATGTATGCCTGTGAGAGAGAGTGTGTGAGTGCCTGTCTCAAAAGAGGTAGAGATGCGAGTGCATGAGTGCCTGTCTTGTAAGAGAGTGCACATGAGTGACTGTCTCTGGTAAGAGTGCACTGAGACTGTCTGTACAGAGTGCACATGGTGCACTCAAAAGGACTCACCTCCTAGGTGCGTACTGTGTAGGCAGATTAACCCCCCAGGTACGGGCTCTTACAATATCAACGTTAGAACAATGAGTCGCAGCGCTACTCACGGAGGTGTAGTGAAATTCTGAAATCAATATTTATTCCTATCTTTAAAAGCAAGGAGACATGGTGCTACGCCATGCCTGACGCGTTTCGTGGGGTGTCCCACTTCATCAGAGGCCAGGTGTATCTCTAAAAACACAGGTATAAATAGGAACATGACTGTACACGCCCATTTAAAGGGTAAGTATATCAAAAACTGAAGTCATCAAAACAAAAGAACATACAAAAAAACAACTACTCCAAATATGGAGACTAGTCCGCAGATAGATACATGATACGTGTTCATCCAGTATCTAGAGTTACTAGGATATATGGGCAGCCAGTATTTCAAACGGAGTTATACATTGTTACTATAAATATTCATTATTAAACCGGAAAAGCAGTTAAAGGACACGTTTATACATATTACATTTTGGCTACATGTAAAAAATAGGTGGGTATCATCCATGATACTAAAAAATGTTAAATAGTGGAATAATAATAAATATATAAATAATTCATATATAAATTAATTCAATAGATGGACCAATAAACCTATAACGTTCAATAAATATATCAGCCTGGTAGATATACAACGTGGAGTATAGATAAGATATAAATACGTAAATGGATATCACCACCTCATATAATATAATAGTAGATATATATTCAACCAATAAATTTAGGGGTGCTGAGAGCAAATCATGTATCCAAAAAAACAGTTTAAATTCCATTCTCTGTTTAACCCATCTGGGTGAACTGTATGTAACAAAAAACATCCATTGAGCCTCTAGTCTTAACAGGCCCATTGTCTTGTCCCACCTCTACGTTTCAATGTGATTTATCTATATGCTAAAGCTAAAACATAAATGTTCCATCATGGGCCTCCAAAGCGTGTTTCGATGTTGCAGAGGATTTGTCCTCTCTGTTGAAGGCAATTAAATGTCTCTGATATTCGCTTGTGTGCCGGTCTGATCCGTCTTCCTACGATTGAAGGCCACATTGACTGTGGCCAATACACTACATCCAGATGTACGACAATTTGCAAAAATCTTGATTAATATAATCTTTCATTTGTATAGGAACTTGTGATAGTTTTAGTGGGGCCACATGGTACATACACTACACCTCGTTTTTTACAAGGGGTAGTGCCAGTACTGTTTAGCCACGTTTTGGGGTTTTATTTTGGCCATTGGTTTTATTTTATGCTTAAACAGGCTAGGTGAAACCCTGGCTGCTATTGACCTACTCTTTCTAAAGGAAAACTAGCAGTGTTCCCCAGGTGACACTTAAAATGGGATTCTAGGTTCAAATATGCCAATGTTTTTTTATCACCCGCAAATGCTCTATATATTCTCGGTTGTATGTAAGGGTAAGAACGGGTGTATCTTTATGTCCACATTATTATGACTCTCATTTTTTTCCTCTTGTGTTGACCTTGTACTGTAAAAGATTATAACGATTTTATGCACTGCTCGTTCATATGCCGTTTTTATAATATCGGTTTAGTACCCCCTTTCAAGTAGTCTGTCCAACAATTCCATGGCATTGTTTTGGAAAAAGTTGCCAGGACGAACAAATGCGTCTTAGGCGTAAAAATTGGCATATGGAATAGCTTAATTGTCGCTTTGGGATATTAGAGGTGGCCTTTTAACAGTGTATTTCTTGTTTATCGGGCTTACGATACAAGTTAGTATGTATCATATTATTAACTGAAAAAAACCTATATCCTAAAACTCAATGTGTCCTTATTAACATTATATGTGAAGTTAAGACCCCAATCGTTGTTATTACAGTACTCAACAAAGTTTTTGGGGTGAGGGTGTCATCCTTCCAGATAATGATCAAGTCATCAATATATCTATAATATTTATTATTTGTTGTTTATAAGTTTGTTAAGAAGAAAAGATACACCACCTCTTCCCAAATCCCATGAGGAGGTTGGATACGACGGGGCGTACTTCACCCCCCATCGCAGCCCCCCTCCTCTGGGTTATAGAAAGTCTCATCAAATAGAAAGTAATTGGTATTAGCAGATGAAAACAACAAATCCATAATGAATTGTTTTGGTGTTCTGGATAATATGTGTGGTGGCTTAAGCCAATGATTGACTGCTTTTATACCAATGTCTGTCTGATTGAGGTATACAAACACTCACATCCAAAGTCAGCCACCTAAAATCATGTTCCCATTCCACATTAGGCAACTTAATGAGATATCTATGGAATCTTGTATTATGAAGGTAAGGCTGTGACCATGGGAATAGTAATTTGTCTATGTATTCCCCTGCTTGTCATTGAGAGATCAAAATGCCCGATTTACTATCGGTCTTGCACTGGAACATTGTCTAAAGACATGGACCATGGGGAACATATGGAATATGGGAGTACTGGATTCTATACTTTTAAACAATTCATGGTCTTATATTTAGAACCCCTAGTTCCAACCCGATCCACAAGATCAAAAAGAATAGAGGAATACTCTTAGTTGGATCTTTGTCTAAACAGAAAGGATCCCCATCCGATAATTGTTGTAGAGCCTCTGTGCGGTAATACTTAACATCCAAAACCACAACTGACCCTCCTTTATCGAGGGGCAAATTTTATGTCATGATTATTTGTTAGGCTCTAATAGTTGAAAACATGTCTCTATCTTGGTTGTGTATATTTGTTATTAGTGCCATGTATCTGCCAATTTCATGACATCACGTGTAAATCAATTTTTGAAACATATCTATATATACATTTTTACTTTGTATAGGGTTTTTTTAAATCCGTATGTACATAGTCTCTTTATTGGTTGTGTGAAACATCTTGGTTTAACAAATCTAATAAAGAACAATGATAAGGACACTATTGAGTTTTTGGATATAAGGTTTTTTCAGTTAATGAATATGATACATACTAACTTGTATCGTAAGCGATAACAAAATACAGTGTATAAGGCACCTCTAATCATACCCAAAGCGACCAATTAGAGCTATTCCATACCGGCCAATTTTTACGCCTAAGACGCATTTGTTCGTCCTGGCAACTTTTCCAAAACAATGCCATGGAATTGTGGGACAGATACTTGAAAGGGGGTACGAAACCGATATTATAAAAAACGGCATATGAACGAGCAGTGCATAAAAATCGTTATAATCTTTTACAGTACTACAAGTCAAACAAGAGGAAAAAATATGAGAGTCATAATAATGTGGAACATTAAAGATACACCGTCTTTTACCCTCCATACACCGAGAATATAGAGAGCATTTGCCGGGTGACCCGGGTGATAAAAAAAACATGGGCCATTATTGAACCTAGATCCCATTTAAAGTGTCACCTGGGGAAACACTCCTAAGTTTCCTTTAGAAGAGTAGGGTCAATAGCAGCCAGGGTTTCACCTAGCCTGTTTAGTAGTAAAGAAACCAATGGCCAAAATAAACCCAAGAACGTGGCTAAACAGTACTGGCAGCTACCCTTGTAAAAAAACCGAGGGTAGTGTATGTAAACATGTGGCCCCCACTAAAACCTCACAATTCCTATACAAAGGAAGATTCATAGTATCAAGATTTTTGCAAATTGTTGTACATCTGGTGTAGTGTATTTGGCCACATGTTAAGTGTGGCCTTAATACATAGGAGAAAGACGATCAGACCGGCACACAAGCGAATATCAGAAGCACATATATGCTTCAATAGAGGGGACAAATCCTCTGCAACATCGAAACACGCTTTGGAGGCCAATGATGGACATTTATGTTAGCTTTAGATTATAGATAAGTCACATGAAAGTAGAGGTGGGGACAAGAACAAGGGCTGTTAAGACTAGAGGCTCAAGGTGTTTGTTACATACAGTGCACCCGATGGGTTTAAACAGAGAATGGGAATTAACTGTTTTTTGGTACAGATGTGCTTCAGCACCCAAATTTATGGTTGAAATATAATAGTACTTATATGTATATAGGTGGCTATCCAGTTTACGGATGTATATCTATCTATAATCAGTTGTATATCTACGGGCTATATTTATTGAACGTTTTGTTTATTGGACGTCTCTATTGATTATTATATATGAATATTTATATATTAATTATTCCACATTTAACATTTTTTTATTAGGATGATACCCTATTTTTAACAGTAGCCAAATGTAATATGTGATTAAACGATGGCCTAACTGCTTTCCGTAATAAGATATTTATAGTAACAATGTATATCTCCGTTGAAAATACTGTGCTCATATAATCCAGTACATTGATTGGATGAACGTATCATGTATCTATCTGAGGACTAGTCTCCATATAGGAGTAGTTGTTTTTAATGTATGTTCTTTGTTTTGGATGACATTCAGTTATTTGATTATATTACCCTTTAAATGGGCGGTACAGTCTGTACTTTATATACCTGTGGTTTTAGAGAGATACACTGGCTCTGAGGAAGTGGGACACGCCCACGAAACGAGGTCAGGTGGTTTTATGTAGCACCAGTTCTCCTTGTTTTAAGATAGGATAGAATATGATTCAGAATCACTACACCTCCGAGTAGCGCTGCGATCTTGTTTCTACCTGTTGTAAAATGACTGCACATGAGTGTGACATAGTCTTTTGTAGTATGCATGCTGTAAGGGCCATTTTTCTAAAGTGAGTGCCAAAAGTGATATGAGGCCTTATAAAGTGAATGATGTTTGTCGGAGTGTGCACATGACGAGTGCCTATTCTGTAGAGAGTGCACATGAGTGCAGTCTGTAAGTGGCACTGAGTGCCGTCTGTAAGAGTGCACGAGTGCCTGTCTGTAAGAGTGCTGGTGCATGTTTAGAGTGCCATAGTCTTTCGTTAAAGGGGCATGAGTCCTTCTGTGTAAGACTCACAAAGGCCTCTGTGGTAAGAAGAGGCATGGGGCCTGTTGTAAAGAATAATGATCTTCAAGAGTCACATGAGTGCCCTCTTGTCTGTATGTGACAATCGTAAGCGTGCACGATGTGCCTGTCTGTAAGAGTGCACATGAGTGCCTGTCTGTAAGAGGGCACATGAGTGCCTTCTGTAAGAGTGCAGCATGAGTGCTCTGTAAGAGTGCCATGAGTGCCTGTCTGTAAGAGTGACATGAGTGCTGTCTGTAAGAGTGCAGTGCCTGTTGCGCACAGGTGACATGAGTGCATGTTGTAAGCAGGGGAACATAGTGCCTGTCTAAGAGTGCATGAGTGCCTGTCTGTAAGGGCACATGAGTGCTCGTTGTCAAGCTGTGTAGAGAGTGCACTAGTGTGTTGTAGAGTGCACATGAGTGCTGTCTGTAAGAGTGCACTGAGCGTAGAGTGCCTGAGTCTGTGTAAGAGTGCACATGAGTGCCGTTCTGTAAGGAGTGACATGAGTGCCTTTCTGTAAGTGCGACATGAGTGGCTCTGTCTGTAAGAGTGCACATGAGTGCCGCTGTGTAAAGAGGTGCACATGAGTGCCTGTCTGTAAGAGAGTGCACATGAGTGCCTGTCTGTAGAGTGCAACATGAGTGCCTGTCTGTAAGAGTGTACATGAGTGGCCTGTCTGTAAGAGTGCCACATGGGAGTGCCCTGTGAAGAGTCGCACATGAGTGCCGTCTGTAAGAGTGCACATGAGTGCCTGTCTGTAAAAGAGTACAAGTTTAGCAAATGTAACATTTGGTGTGAAGCATGTTGGTCCAAATGAAGAGCAATTTATTGCCCAAAATTGAGAAGGTCAGTAATAAAACACAATTAAGGGGAACCATGGCATCCAAACAGTTAAAGGGCAACTCCCACTGTGAGTTTATGAGATCTTATGAACAAGGATCCCTTGTATATTATCAAAGCATCACTTTATTTCAGTGTTTCAATGTTGTTAAAAGCATTTTTATCAGGAGAAAAAAAAAAGTTTTGTATAATATACTAGCAGTGTGTACCCGGCAATTGCCCGTGTACACAGGGTATAGTATTTGTTGCAGCTGGTACGTCATGTATTTATAGTTATGAGTTGAGGAGGTGACATTGCTGAGGGACGTTACAGCACAATGTTTATAGCAAAACGTTATATACAACGTTATCAGTTTTTCCACCTGGAGTGTAAATATACAAATGTTGTGGTGAACTATACTGGATTTGCGTTGGGAAAATGTGTTGATTGCAACTGAATATCTCAACACTTTGTGAATGACAGGCGTCAGTGTCTCTGATCATCTGACGTGTGGCTCTTGTCTGTGTTGTTAAAGTCGGGCTTCATTCTGTGCTCGTCTGAGCGTTGTGGTGTTTTTTATTAAGCGTGCTCTATTTTTTGCACATTAGTTAGCAGTATGTCACTTTGTTTGCACTTAACACTTTATCTCCTGCACAAGGATCCACTTTATTGACTATTAGATCCAATCAAAAAAGTTTCTGGTCTGGAATTGAAAGTGCCATGATGTCTTTGTTTGTTTAGTTGTAACTATTGTGAAGTGTGTGTGACATGTGGGGCAGTGTGTGTCTGGTGCTTAAGTCCACGTAATGCAGGTAATTCCCATGTAGTCCATACCCCCAACCTTCTGGTTTGTGGATGGCGCATGTTGCGATGTTGCGGTGGGTGGAAGCATGGCATTCTAGGGTGTGGACTGTTGGGGGCGTGTCTGTGATGTTGGGGTGTCCAGGAGGCTGACGTGACATTGGTGGTCTCAATATTTGGGGCGTGGGTGATGATTTGTTTTGGGGCATGGTGTCAAGTTTGGGTGTTGGAAGGGTGCCTGGGAGTTTTGGGGGCATGTACAGGATGTTGTGGAGTGGTGGCATGATTTTGGGATGTACCTGCAATGTTTGGAGGCAGGGCCATGATGTATAGGGGCGGATTGTCACATCACAGGGTCCATGTCACATCACAGGACCCACCCACCACAAGGCAGCAGCTCCATGCTTGCTATGCACCAGCAACCCCTTCTATTTAGTCTTCCCTGCGCAAACAAAAGAGGGAGGGATTGCTGAAGCAGAGTGTTATTACTCTGCAACAAGCTCCGCCTCCAGACCCTCTAAGACTGCCGTGACTGGACTGCAAGAAAATTCTTTCTCTGCTCCTGACTGGAATCCGATTCCTTCTCCCTCCCCCCTGGAAACAATGTTGTGACCGGGTCTGAAGCAGGTGGGGAGGCGGTTTATTTCATTAACCAGTACCAAGTGAGGTGTAAGTTGTGTGTTAGTAATACAAAGTTCAGTAGCTGAGCTGTGCTGATATCCCGTGTGACAGTAATCTATCTGATACAGCAAAAACAGTGCCGTGCGCAGAGAGGGAAAGTCTATTAGTCATGGGGTCAAAAAGGGGGGGGTTATAAAATGTTTTAACTGCAGAAGGGAAAAGGGGGCGGGGTTATGCTAATACTGCAGTGAAGAGTGGAGGACCACACCCCAAAACAGCAGAAATTTACCAGCTGATTGCAGAGGCTACAAGCAGATTTTTTTACAAGAAAGGTCCTTGGGGCTGGGGGACAGGGGAGTTTAGTTACAGAAGTTATTTAAAATAATAGAAACCCATTGTAAATAGTAAGTTGGCCAGTTCATTCTGGTTTGTACGATGACATCACATGTATTATGCTTGTGAAGGTTCTCATTCATCAGTCATGGTATATCTGTTGTATTCAATTAGATCAACTGGACTTGAAGTTTAGTTCTTGAAGACGTTTCGCTAGTCATCCGACTGGCTTTCAATTCAGAATGACTTGTACAAGAATCTGTGGCAATTATGTACCCTGGAAATCCCAATTAGCATATCACACGCCAGGTGTTAAGGGGGTGATTGGATAAGTGTAAGAGGTGTGTATAGGAACGCCCAGAGTAAAGGTTTGCATGTACAATGCTGTTTAAACACCTTACTCTGGGCGTTCCTATAACCACTCTTTAGCCACCATCCCATCACACCCTTAACACCTGGCTGTGATATGCTAATGGGATTTTCCAGGGTACATAATTGCCACAAGATTCTTGTACAAGTCATTCTGAATTGAGAAAGCCAGTCGGATGACTAGCAAACGTCTTCAAGAACTACATTTCAAGTCCAGTTGATCTAATTGAATACAACAGATACACCATGTAATTAGCATAATTAGTCACAGACAGGATGTGTTATGCAAAACCACGATGACATCACTATGACATCACAAAAGTATAAAGCGCATCACAAAAACAAAAAAAAACTATTTCTGTCTTTTAGAAGAGGTGAGTGGAAGCGCCAAGACATCTCTGCACAAATAAGAAAAACATACCCAGATGTGAAAAAAATCTCATTTACAGCAGTTAGTAAACTTTTTTTTTTTATATTTTTACTTTCATGGTAAATAATGTTGTTTAGAATTGTTATATTCAGTGAATGTAAAATCCTGTTTTTTCTGATTTTCTCTCCAGGAGAAATCTAATTGCACAAATGGGTTGTGGTGGCGACGATTCATAAATAAAGTAAGATTTCAATTTATTTTTTTACAATATAATTAACCTAATCAACCAAGTAGATAATGTACAGTGATTAACACCTTGCTTTGTCTTTTTAGCGCGGGAGAAAAACCTTTCAGAAAGTTATTAAGGTTAATTATGTTCATATGGATTGTGTATTTCTATAGTGACACTTGGAAAGGCAGCACTGCACAATATTCAATAAGTGCAATCCAAAAAAGGGAAACTAAGATACAATCGATAAATAAGGATAATGGGTTTTCTTTCTGTATTTAGTTCCCAACATCCTGACTCTTCAAGAACAGCTTGGCAAGGGAGCACACGCTCAAGTGGTTAAGGTAGGTTACTTACTAAATAGGATAGTATTAAAGGGCAACTCCAGCCAAGAAAAAGGGGCCAATTTACTCAGAGTGCTGGGTAAATTTATGGAGTTAAAGTGGCGTAAATGTTCGCTGTCGGTTAGCGTGACTTTAACTCTATATTAGGGCGGATGGTGGGTTGTGCCAAGGCACCATGCATCCGATTGCTGCAATTCAATATCGTGTTTGCGCTAATAGATGCCAATTAAATCCCTTGTAAGTCTTTCGGGATTTACCACATTTGCAACGTGATATTGAATCAAGATCGGGATATTTACTAAAGCGATAGCAGCTCGGGTAAATGAGACACATTTAGCACCACATCTCCCAAAACCCCACTGCTTGGTTTAATCTTACCTTTTCCCGATGTTCAAAGTTATAGGAACTTACCAACAGCCAATTCCTCCGCAGAAGTCCCACCTCCGTGCTCTTGTTGCTAGCTGTTAACGAATGTGTCAGAAGCAGAGTGTGCTCTCAACCGCTCATTCGGTAATGGCTGTCAGCCATTTGCCGTGATGTCACTGTCGCAACCATGACTGATCAGTCATTATCAGGAAAAAGAGGGGAAACTGCAATAGGATTGGCTGTGGGGAATTGTAAGATAAAAATGGTCAGTTTTTTGTGTCTGGAGGTTACCCTTTAAAACACTCATCCTATCCTACAAAGATTGGGACATTTAACTTTCTGTTATGAGAGACTGATGTGGTTAAATTGTCAGTTTTAATCTCCTTGTTTAATTTCTAGGGTCACCATAAGAAGAAGGGCAAGTTGCGGTCAAAGTGGTGGAGCTCAAGGGGGTAAAATATTTTCAATCTAATAGTGAAATGTGTTAAAGCAATACAAGAGACAGAACAAACACAAGATGGCTTTGTAGATTATTGTTTGATTCCCAGTAACTCCAGTATAAAGACATGTTCCTATCATTGTCTCTTTCTGTTGCTCTTCATGGTTTTAAAGTGTCTGTTTCCTTCTCAGAATGAGAATGTGCCCGGGCAGAAGTGAAGATGCTAAAGGGCTCTAAGCAATCCCAAATCGTTTGCCTACAAGGGGGCATATACAAGGCTCCAATCTATAACACGAACACCCCAGCTCTGGGTAAGTAGCTGTTGTGTTGCATTATACAGTGTGATGACTCTCCTGCCATAAATTAAACTCTTTTTTTGGCTGCAAACGATGGGATTATTAGTTTGCCAACAGACTAGCGGGGCGATGTAGTTATGAAAAGTGCTTCTTACCGGACTGTGATCCCACGATGCTATAAAATCCATTGCAAAAATTACTGCCCCGCGGGATCCGGTCAGGTGAGACCTGCGCTTTACGCTGCCATAGAAGTGGCATTAAGTTTCACGTAAAAACTTTGTGCAAATCTTATCTTAGTCTTTTCTACATAAGCTAAATTTGGAAATGGCACGGCCAACGCAGATTGGGTTAAACCAAGAACTAACCCAATAATACATTGGGTGCCTTAATTTGGCCAGATAGAGCGGTCAATAACTCCGCCTCCTAAATACGTATGGGGCATCACTTCTGGCTATTACTGATAATACATTGTAATGGAATTTTCCCTGCGCTCCCCTTGATTTATCCAATTTAACCCTTTCTGTTTCAGATTGCCATGGATACTGCAGTGGAGAAACATGGGGATGTATGTCAGTATAGCGTCATTAGACAATCTCCAGCTTCTATATCCGATATATGTGCAGGGAAATATTAAGGTTAAAACTAGCAAACTCCTCTTGTGTTGGAGCTTGTATTATAAATAGTTTATGCTTTTACAAATAGAAATAAATCCTTAGTAGACGTGAATGTAAATGTACAGCCGCGGTCTTACATTTATGTCGAACGTCGTTAAGTTAATACAAACCTTCAGTCATAGGATATCATACGGTGGGTACTACGGCAATGGTTTCTATGGGGATAGGTAATCTACGGACACTATCGTAGATTTACAAATGATATTGGTAATTACGATCGTCATAGTTATTTTTCAATAACGCTTTATGAATATGGCCTTAGTAGTTAACCTCTCCATATTGACCCTATTGTCGATGTCTGTAGGCACTGAAATATCTACATAAGAAAGGGCATCGTTCACCGTGATTAAACCGTCCAACATCATGGTGAAGGAGAAGGCAGTGTGAAACTAAGTGAGTAACCTCTGTGTTCTAGGGCCACTAGTGCTCATAGCAGACATTGTATCTTAGACTTTAGATATCAGTGTAAAGAGAAAAACTAATGGGGGAGTCTGGGTAATTGTCATTTCAGTCGACCTTGGAATATCTACAAATTAAACCCCAAATCGGCAGGTGTTGGCGGTGTGCAGGACACCTCTGTTCATGGCTCCGGAGGGGGTGAAAACGGTCCTGCAGGATGACTGATGGAAGGTAAGACTTGTCTATTATTACTATGTAGTGATTAACCCTAATTCTAGATTGTACTGGGGAAACGAGTGCTAAAGTAATGTTATTTATTGGCAGTGCGACATATGGTCACTTGGAATGACGGCCCTGGACTAGCAGAAGGAAAGGCGGGTAAGTAAAATGGATTTCATTTCCTATATACGGTGTTTACCAAGGTACGAATGGAGTTAAAGGGAGACATATGAAGGTCAATTAGTTGCTCTGATTCTATTTCATTTTTCCTTTCAGTATAAAGAAAAAGATCCAATTCGTACATTCAGACATCCAGCAAAATGTAAGTGTCTCTCTATTGGACCCTTTGTGCTATTCCAGCCCTTACATTCTTGGTAATCATGTATGCACTGTTGGACTGTATGAATTATACACATTCCCTTAAGGGGAACCATGGATTTAAAGGTTTTTAGCTCAGGCCATTCTGCTTTTTATTTGTCAGGTCGAGTACTTCCGCTCCTTTCTACTACAGTGCTTAAGGAAGAACCCAGATGAAAGGCCTAGTGCTGAGGAGCTGCTGAAACACCGATTTGTACAGTATGTGCCGGACGAACACATTGAACATCAGATCAGAAAATATCCAGTCAAGCAAAATAGAATTATTAGTAGAGCAAGGTAAGGAAATCCATCACTGTACGAATACACCAACGCATGTAAAGTCAGGTACATGGAAATTCAGTTCTGAGAATGGGGATTAGACAAAGTGGATTTTGGTAACAAGCTGTGGTGGTCACAGCTGGTATATGATAGGATTTACATTATGTAATTACTAAAAGGATCATATAGTAATCATTTTGAATATATATTAAGTATACTGTATATATTTATACTCCTTATAGCTGTCCTTGAGGGAGCCCAAGTCAAAGGAGAGAAGAAAAAGAAGAAAGAAAGACAATAATGAAGACACTCTATATAAAACCTGGTCAGGATACATCCGTGTTGGGCAGAAGAAATGAAACATGAAAGTGTTAGACCCGTATTATATACCTGTAGGACATATCAGTGGTGGAAGGGTGGTCATTCCCACAAGTGGGCTCCAACCTAATGCCTAATGTGCCTTTCAGGTTTTTCAGCCAATAGCAAAGCTGGACCCTCATCTTTAATGTGGGATGATAGTATAAATTTGGTATGGTAGTTTTAATTGTGGTTGTTTAAAGGAGAAACAAAGCCTTGAGCTTGTACACACATGCAATCGTGGGGGCCCAACCCCGCGACACATAATGTGTTTGTAATGGCCTTTCAGCCAAGTATTGGTAAGTGTAAGGGCGTTAGGGCGGGTATCAGTGATGATCCAACCGGCCTGATCATCAACAATGCCCTCCCGACTGGGGGTTTCGGCCGACCGAGTGCACATACATTTAGTGGACAGCAAGTTGAACCGTCTTTGTGCCAATCGAGCGCCAGGGTCAGGACTCTGTAATCACGTTGTGTACAGGCCTTTAATTCACATTTGGTATTGTATGTACCCAGGGTGAGGACATAAATCACTTGATTGTGACCCCTGGGAGCACAACAGGTACTTTGGATACTTACCTCCTAGCTGCAGTGTCACTGTGTACGGGACCGCTTTGGCCCCACCCCCTCCACCTGGAAACTGGCCCGGGAATGATATTACAGATATACCATACCGTGAGATAATATTACATATACCGTGACCTGGATGAATGAATATTACAGATAGACCGTGACCTGGATGGATAAATATACGAATTACCATGACCTGGATGAATGAATATTACAGATATACCGTGACCTTGGATGATATTTACAATATACCATGACCTGGATGAATGAATATTACAGAATACCGAGTGACCTGGATGGATGATATTACAGATATACCATGAACCTGGATGAAATGAATATTACAGATATACCATGACCTGGATGGATGAATATTACAGATATACCATGACCTGGATGAATGAATATTACAGATATACCATGACCTGGATGGATGAATATTACAGATATACCATGACCTGGATGGATGAATATTACAAGTATACCATGACCTGTATGGATGAATATTACAATAACCATGACCTGGATGGATGAATATTACAGATATACCATGACCTGGATAAATATATATAACAGATATACCATGACCTGGATGAATGAGAACCTTCACAAGAATATATACTATACTATTCTGTACTATAAATGAACAATTCCCATAAACCCCTGTTTGAGAAAAGCTGTACTATACTATACTGTACTATACAATACTATATAAATAATTACTATATACTATCCTGTACTATAAATTACAAATTCCCATAAACCCCTGTTTGACAAAAGCTGTACTATACTGTACTATACTGTACTATATACTATACTGTACTGTATCATACTGTACTATACTAAATAATATGCTGTACTATTATTATTATTGTGGATTTATATAACGCCAAAATCTTCCATGGCGCTTTACAGTTGCTTTAATATACATGAGGAAAACATACATGTTACATACAAAAGTAGTGCAAGTAATACAAAGTGCAAATAATTTAAGTGCTGTTCCAGCAGCATTCATGTGTGGTAAGTTACAGCTGTGGTACATTAGGATGGAGGGCCCTGCCCGAGAGCTTACAGTCTAGAAGACTAAAATACTATACTGTACTATTACTATACTGTACTATGCTATACTATACTATACTGTACTATATACTATACTGTACTATGTTATACTATATACTATACTGTACATGTTATACTTAACTATACTGTACTATATACCATACCATACTATATTACTATACTGTACTATGTACTCTACTGATCCTATCTGTACTATTCCCATACCATCTATACTACTATATACTGTACTATATACTATACTGTACTAGTTATACTAGATACTATACTGTCTATGCTATACTAATACTATCTGTACTATGCTATACTAATATTATACTGTACATGTTATCCTATATACTATACTGTAACTATATACCATACCATACTATACTACTATACTGTACTATATACTATACTATACTATACGTACTATGCTATACTATATACTAACCTATATACTATACTGTACTATGTTATACTATATACTATACTGTACTATGCTATACTAGATACTATACTGTACTATGTTATACTATATACTATACTGTACTATATACCATACCATACTATACTACTATACTGTACTATATACTATACTATACTATACTGTACTATGCTATACTATATACTAAACTACTATATACTATACTGTACTATGTTATACTATATACTATACTGTACTATGTTTACTATTACATACTGTACTATTACCATACCATACTATATACTTACTATACTGTAGCTATATACTATACTATACTATACTGTACTATGCTATACTATATACTAAACTACTATATACTATACTGTACTATGTTATACATATACTATATATACTTTGCTATACTAGATACTATACTGTACTATGTTTATACTATATACTATACTGTACTATATACCATACCATACTATACTACTATACTGTACTATATACTATACTATACTAACTGTACTATGCTATACTATATACTAAACTACTATATACTATACTGTACTATTTTATATACTATATACTATACTGTACTATCTATACTAGATACTATACTGTACTATGTTATCTATCATACTATACTGTACTATATACCATACCATACTATACTACTATACTGTACTATATACATAACATAACTATACTGTACTATGCTATACTATATACTAAACTACTATATCCTATACTGTACATGTACTATACAATACTATACTGTACTATATACTATCTACACAGTATATACTATACCATACTATACTGTACTATGTACTATACAATACTAAACCAGCCAGGTTAAGGGTGTGATTGGATAGGGGCTAAGAGGTGTTATGGAACGCCCAGAGTAAGGTGTTAAAACAGCATTGTACATGGCAGACGTTGGTGTCAAACCCCCCCACCTCTATTTAGGCTTGGTTTCTTTATTTTTCACATAAATGGCCTCCTTAACACCTCTCTTGAACCAGTCACGTTCCTTTGCCAATATGTTAACATTACAATCTTCAAAGGTATGTCCTTTATCCTTAAGATGCAGGTACACGGCTGAGTCCTGAGTATTGGCTCTACTGTGCTGGGCCATACGTTGATGCAGTTGCTGTTAGGTCTCCCCCACATACAAATCAGAGCATTCTTCACTGCACTGCGCTATATTGTCATTCTTCACTGCCTGCACTGCGTATATGATGTCACTCTTCACTGCACTGCGTATATGATGTCCCTTTTCTTGTGTTTCAGTATTGGGTCTTCCAGTTTACCATTCTCCCTGACTTCTACCAAGCAGTCCAAGAAAGCCAGTGTGTTGTTTTGTATCTTCCCTTGTAAATTTGATGTTTTGGTCTACCGCATTAATGTGTTCAGCAACTGCATCAACGTATGGCCCAGCACAGAAGAGCCAATTCCTATATACTATACTACTATACTATACTGAACTATATACCATGCTACTATACTATACTGTACTATATACTATACAATACTGTACTGTGTTAAACTATACTGTACTATATACTATAATACTATACTATACTGAACTATATACTATACTACTATATTATACTGTACTATATACTATACAATACTATACTGTACTATGTTAAACTATACTGTACTATATACTATACTACTATACTATATACTATACTTCTATACTATATTGTACTATATACTATACAATACTATACTGTACTGTTATACTATATACTATACTGTACTATATACTATAATATACTATACTATACTGTACTATATACTATATACTATACTGTACTATATACTATACTATACTATATACTATACAATACTATACTATAATGAACTATATACTATATACTATACTGTACTATATACTATACAATACTATACTATACTGAACTATATACTATACTGTACTATATACTATAATATACTATACTATACTGTACTAAATACTATATACTATACTGTACTATATACTATACAATACTATACTGTACTGTTATACTATATACTATACTGTAACTATATACTATACAATACTATACTGTACTGTTATACTATATACTATACTGTACTATATACTATACAATACTATACTGTACTGTTTACCATATACTTACTGTACTATATACTATACAATACCTATAACTGTACTGTTTATACTATATACTATACTGTACTATATACTATACAATACTATACTGTACTGTTATACTAATATACTAATAACTGTACTATATACTATACAATACTATAACTGTACTGTTATACTATATACTATACTGTACTATATACCTATACATACTATACTGAACTGTATACTCTATACTATACTGTACTATATACTATACAATACTATACTGTACTGTTTACCATATACTATACTGTACTATATACTATACTACTACTGTACTGTTATAACTATATACTATACTGTACTATATACTATACAATACTATACTGTACTGTTATACATATACTATACCTTACTATAGGTACTATACATACTTACGTAACTTTATACCATATACTATACTGTACGATATACTATACAATACTATACTGTACTGTTTATACTATATACTATACTGACTATATACTATACATACTATACTGTACTGTTCTATACATTACTATACTGTCTATATACTATACAATACTAACTGTAACTATATACTATACAATACTATACTGTACTGTTAATCTATATACTATACTTACTATTACTATACATACTATACTGTACTGTTATACTATATGAATACTGTACTATATACTATTACTAACTTACTTCTACTATATACTATACTGTTATTACTATACATCTATCGTACTAATAAACGTACTACTAACTGTACTATTAGTACAACTATAACTACTATAACACTTCCATAAACATTCGTCTGGTTTAGATGAAAAATACGTATCTTTAACTTATTTGCTGTTAAGATCCAAGGTCGTGAATCATGACAGGGACACATTCCATAGCATGTAGTAACCCACATTAATTTTACATTATTATTACCCGTATTCTATTTAATCATTTCTAGCGTGTCAATTCAATCCTGGGGTTAATGAAGAGGATCAGGGGATACTGGGAGATGTAGTTTCACACCAATTTTTGGAAGAGGCTTCTGATCAGGGTCTTTAGTCTCCTGTATCGCTCAGGGTCTTTTTCTGTAATTCCATTTCTCAATTTAGCTAATCGATGTAATTCAATTGTTCCATGATCCTACAATGTGATTACCCATAATAATGACTTACCAGGTCATTGATTGATCTGTGTTCCCCCCACTGGATTAGACAAGGACCAGGATTACTATTTATACTGTACGTCCACCCAAACACCACATCCCATAATAATTATAGTGCAGATTTCCGTAATGAACTCTGAGACCAAACTTGCTGGTTATTAACCTCCAGTGAATCAATACAAACACGTTAATTATCACAGTCACCTGGGTGGTAATGCCAAAGGGAATCGTACAGTTTTTAATGGGCAGTTTATTGCTGCAGGATATTGCAAATGATGATATTTTGCCAAAAAACTGGTTGAAATCACACCATTCTGTCTCTCATGCTGAAATTTAACCAGTGTTTCCCAGCCTAAAGAGGCCAAAGCTTCGGAGACTGTTCTCTTTGCCACACTTCACCAAAACATTTTTATTTTTTGCACTTTGCATGGAAAATGTCAGCAAGGTTTCTATTAACAGACGAAAAGTCATTTTGTGCAGGTTACAGGGCCCATGTCTTGTCTACTTGTGGTTGTGTGAACCGATAACCTCTTAGAGATTTGTCCAAATACATCTTATGATACAATTGTTGAATTTCAAACGTATATATTTTATCCAATTAAAATCTTGTTGTTTCTCTTTTTTGTGGGAGTTTATCTCGTATTCTACATCGATACTGGGCCCCAATGACAACTACTGGGAATTATCAGGGAGATGCAATAAAGTTCTTATCGTTTAAAATGGGTGCTAATTTGGCCCCAACCAACTCAGATCTTATTTAACATTTGAAAGCTAACATCTGATTGGTTCGGGTAAAATTAGCACCATTTTAACGATAAGAACTTTTATTGACTACCCTGTATGTATTATAAACACAAATTTGAACAGTGTACATTAATTTAAATATTTGTCTTCACACACAGTCTTATAATTGACCTGGATGGATGAATATTACAGATATACCGTGACCTGGATGGATGAATATTACAGATATACCGTGACCTGGATGGATGAATATTACAGATAGACCGTGACCTGGATGGATGAATATTACAGATATACCATGACCTGGATGAATGAATATTACAGATATACCGTGACCTGGATGGATGAATATTACAGATATACCATGACCTGGATGGATAATAGTGTACAGATATACCATGACCTGATGGATCTGGATGAATATACAGATATCCATGACCTGGATGGATGAATATTACAGATATACCCATGACCTGGATAAGATACTATATATCAGATATACCATGAACCTGGATGAATGAGGAACCTTCACAAGAATATATACTATACTATTCTGTACTATAAATGAACAATTCCCAAAACCCCTGTTTGAGAAAAGCTTGTACTATTATACTGTACTATACAATACTATATAATATAATTTACTATATACTATACTGTACTATAAAATTAACAAATTCCCATAAACCCCTGTTTGACAAAAGCTGTACTATACTGTACTATACTGTACTATATACTATACTGTACTGTATCATACTGTACTATACTAAATAATATGCTGTACTATTATTATTATTGTGGATTTATATAACGCCAAAATCTTCCATGGCGCTTTACAGTTGCTTTAATATACATGAGGAACATACATGTTACATACAAAAGTAGTGCAAGTAATACAAAGTGCAAATAATTTAAGTGCTGGTCCAGCAGCATTCAGTGTGGTAAGTTACAGCTGTGGTACATTAGGATGGAGGGCCCTGCCCGAGAGCTTACAGTCTAGAAGACTAAAATACTATACTGTACTATATTACTGTACTTGCTATACTATATACTATACTGTACTATAACTATACTGTACTATGTTATACTTATACTATACTGTACTATGTTATACTATATACTATATACTGTAACTATAACCATACCATACTATATTACTATACTGTACTAGTTACTTACTATGTATCTATGTACTATACTATATCTATACTGTACTAATACCATACCATACTATACTACTATACTGTACTATATACTATACTGTACTATGTTATACTAGATACTATACTGTACTATGCTATACTAGATACTATACTGTACTATGCTATACTAGATATTATACTGTACTATGTTATACTATATACTATACTGTAACTATATACCATACCATACTATACTACTATACTGTACTATATACATACTATACTATACTGTACTATGCTATACTATATACTAACTCTATATACTATACTGTACTATGTTATACTATATACTATACACTGTACTATGCTATACTAGATACTATACTGTACTATGTTATACTATATACTATACTGTACTATATACCATACCATACTATACTACTATACTGTACTATATACTATACTATACTATAACTGTACTATGCTATACTATATACTAAACTACTATATACTACTATCTGTACTATGCTATACTAATACTATACTGTACTATGTTATACTATATACTATACTGTACTATATACCATACCATACTATACTACTATACTGTACTATATACTATACTATACTATACTGTACTATGCTATACTATATACTAAACTACTATATACTATACTGTACTATGTTATACCATATACTATACTATACTTTGCTATACTAGATACTATACTGTACTATTTTACATATACTATACTGTACTATATACCATAACCATACTATACTACTATACTGTACTATATACTAACTATACTATACTGTACTATGCTATAACTATATACTAAACTACTATATACATAACTGTCATGTTATACTAATACTATACTGTACTATGCTATACTAGATACTAACTGTACTAGTTATACTATACTACTATACTGTACTATATACCATACCATACTATACTACTATACTGTACTATATACTATACTATACTATACTGTACTATGCTATACTATATACTAAACTACTATATACTATACTGTACATGTACTATACAATACTATACTGTACTATATACTATACTATACTACAGTATATACTATACCATACTATACTGTACTATGTACTATACAATACTATACACAGCCAGGTGTTAAGGGTGTGATTGGATAGGGGCTAAGAGGTGTTATAGGAACGCCCAGAGTAAGGTGTTAAAACAGCATTGTACATGGCAGACAGTTGGTGTCAAACCCCCCCCACCTCTATTTAGGCTTGGTTTCTTTATTTTCACATAAATGGCCTCCTTAACACCTCTCTTGAACCAGTCACGTTCCTTTGCCAATATGTTAACATTACAATCTTCAAAGGTATGTCCTTTATCCTTAAGATGCAGGTACACGGCTGAGTCCTGAGTAATTGGCTCTACTGTGCTGGGCCATACGTTGATGCAGTTGCTGTTAGGTCTCCCCCACATACAAATCAGAGCATTCTTCACTGCACTGCGCATATGATGTCATTCTTCACTGCACTGCACTGCGTATATGATGTCACTCTTCACTGCACTGCGTATATGATGTCCCTTTTCTTGTGTTTCAGTATTGGGTCTTCCAGTTTACCATTCTCCCTGACTTCTACCAAGCAGTCCAAGAAAGCCAGTGTGTTGTTTTGTATCTTCCCTTGTAAATTTGATGTTTTGGTCTACCGCATTAATGTGTTCAGCAACTGCATCAACGTATGGCCCAGCACAGAAGAGCCAATTCCTATATACTATACTACTATACTATACTGAACTATATACCATGCTACTATACTATACTGTACTATATACTATACAATACTGTACTGTGTTAAACTATACTGTACTATATACTATAATACTATACTATACTGAACTATATACTATACTACTATATTTATACTGTACTATATACTATACAATACTATACTGTACTATGTTAAACTATACTGTACTATATACTATACTACTATACTATATACTATACTTCTATCTATATTTACTATATACTATACAATACTATACTGTACTGTTATACTATATACTATACTGTACTATATACTATAATATACTATACCTATACTTACTATATCTATATACTACTATACTGTACTATATACTATACTATACTTATACTATACAATACTATACATAATGAACTATATACTATATACTATACTGTACTATATACTATCAATACTATACTATACTGAACTATATACTATACTGTACTATATACTATAATATACTATACTATACTGTACTAAATACATATACTATACTGTACTATATACTATAACAATAACTACTGTACTGTTATACATATACTATACTGTACTATATACTATACAATACTATACTGTACTGTTATACTATATACTATACTGTACTATATACTATACAATACTATACTGTACTGTTATACCATATACTATACTGTACTATATACTATACAATACTATACTGTACTGTTATACTATATACTATACTGTACTATATACTATACAATACTATACTGTACTGTTATACTATATACTATACTGTACTATATACTATACATACTATAACTGTACTGTTATACTATATACTATACTGTACTATATACTATACAATACTATACTGTACTGTTTTATACTATATCTATAACTGTACTATATACTAGTACAATACTATACTGTACTGTTATACCCTCTACAATACTGTACTTATACTATACAATACTATACGTAAACTTATACTATAATACTATACTGTACTATATACTATACAATACTATACTGTACTGTTACTCATATACTATCCTGTCCAATACTATACTATACTATACTATACTGTACTATTTATACCATATACTATACTGTACTATATACTATACAATACTATACGTACTACTTGTATACTATATCTATACTGTACTATATACTATACAATACTAAATACTGTACTGTTATAAACTACTAGTATACTATACTGTCTATATACTATACAATAGCTATACTGTACTATATACTATACAATACTATACTGTACTGTTATACTATATACTATACTGTACTATATACTATACAATACTATACTGTACTTTATCAGTGTATAGATACTCAGTACCGTTATACAGAGCCAGGAGACCATTATCAGTGTATAGATACTCAGTACCGTTATACAGAGCAGGGAGACCGTTATCAGTGTATAGATACTCAGTACCGTTATACAGAGCAAGGAGACCGTTATCATTGCATAGATACTCAGTACCGTTATACAGAGCAGGGATATCGTTATCAGTGTATAGATACCCAGTACCGTTACAAGGAGCAGGGAGATAGTTATCAGTGTATAGATACTCAGTACCGTTATACAGAGCCAGGAGACCATTATCAGTGTATAGATACTCAGTACCGTTATACAGAGTAGGAAGATCATTATCAGTGTATAGATACTCAGTACCGTTATACAGAGCAGGGAGAATGGAATTCGTTATAGCAACTATAGACCACAGTATAGGTATACTAAGGGGGGTTCTGGACACCATTAAACCCTCTGTAAATCCGTTAAAATCGTTCTATGATATTATTCTTGTAAGACACCTCGACATTCTAAAATTCTGCAGCCTCAAGTTTAACAAATTGACATGCCTAGAAACCACATTACTCCTGTGGAATGACAAAACATGTTTTTAACGGTATTGTTGGCAGCATCAGTTAGTTGCATTCAGTCTTATAAATGGTGCAAAGTGGAAGGCTTCTTCAATTGGTACATAAGACTAATTTGCCCGGGACACAGATGAGATTTTCAGCAGGTATTTTACACACAGAGAATAGTTCTGGTAAAATACAGTGAAGTGGAATTGTGTGCAACTCGTGTCGATGCAAGCAAGAATCAGCGGTAATCCCTCAGTGACCTGGGGAAGTATTATTCTTCTTATTTATATTTTAAAAATGTGGATTTTATAGCACCCAACAATCTTCCGTCAGCGCGTTTACAATTACATGGTATCATTCCCACATCAGGCCCTGCCCGAAGAGCTTACAAGTAGCACATTACAACTATGAGGATGTATTTATGATGGGGGGAAACCGGAGTGCATGGAGGGGAAACCCACGCAAGCACAGGGAGAGCATACAAACTCTTGAAGATTGGTGTCCAAGGGTGGAATGAACTGCAGGACTTCAGGATACCACTACTCAGGATCTGCCGGGAGTCGCCTGCAAAATTGGGGTGGTCTTCCAGTGCTCTCGTGAGAACCCCCATCCGATCTCCGCAATGGAGAGATCCTGCATCTCCTCAGGTACCGCAAACATGTACGGGTGGACAGGCCCCCGGACACGCCAAACCCAGGCCACAGACAACAACCCTAACCCCGCCTCACCCCATCTCTAGCCGTGTATGCCCACCCACTGTTGTAAACACACACACAGCATAGCCACGCCCCCATGGGCCATGCCCCCTCACCCACATGCCGGGAGGACGAAAGAGGCAGGGTGGATTTGTCTGGGACTTCAGAGATGCAAGGATCCAGTGCTCGACACTGAGCCACCGTGTGCCAAGTATTGTTAAAAAAGGTATTGAAGGGAAACATAAAGGTAAATATGATGAGCTTAACCGTCTTTAAAACAGAATTATGTCATGTTCTGTCGGTAACATTTTGAGAAACAGCTAAGGGAGGTGTCACCTGCCGACTTACTAGGTTATATGGGTTGGTGGAAGAAGTCCCATATCACTAGTTGAGAAGTCCCTGAAACTTAAACATTATGTGGACGGAAGGTGCGACTGATTTTCTGCGAATAGGAAGGGCCAGGGGGGGAAGAAACTTTGAACTGAATGAGAATAAGTTACTGACATCTGGTAAGTGCACTCCTCAAACAAACAAGTCACGTCAGCACTTGTGTACCCAACTTATGAATTGTTCAAAAGAGCTAGTTAAAGCCTTTATAAACAAAAAACAGATACTTTTTTGCTTACAGCGAAAAAGTAAAGAGAGAGGGTTGCGACCACGGAATGAGGACGCATTTCGAAACAAACAGCCGTTTCGGCCGAAAAGGCCTACAGGTGCAATTCATCGTACACACACGAAGATGTTGTACACTCATGGCGCGGGTCGGGACCACGATCGCAGGTCGCAAATCCTCCTAGATGCGTTTTAAAACGGGGAGATCGTTATCAGTGTATAGATACTCAGTACTGTTATACAGAGCAGGGAGATCTTTTTTAGCGTATAGATTCTCAGTGCCATTATTTGGAGCAGAGAGTTCTTTATGAGTTTATTTTATTGTACTGGGGCAGGAGTGAATGTGTGGGACAATATAGAATACTTTATTGCCTTTATGCAGTGGGGAAGGAGTTAAACAGAAGCAGAAAGCATGCCAGAGTCGTTGGCATATAATACCTGATGCTACTAACCTTGTAGTGCCCAACGATTCAGAACAAAACATGGCGGGGGGTGGGGGTGGTTATGCCAGCTGTCTTTTTAAGGCTGTGGGAACCTCAGACTGGCAAGGAGAGACATTTCATGGCAGGGGAGGGGGCCGGTGGGAAAAGGGTCAAGGGTCAGATGAGGATTGCCCATGGGCGCTTCACTTGCCAACCTCACAGTGGCACTGGTATCTAAAAAATGTCACAAATGGAATAAAATGGCTTTGGTTTTCCAATAACATTTACTACTTTAAACTCCGCTTCTTTCCATTCATATTTAAACACACACTGTTATTTGTCTTTAGACTGTAGTCAGTCCTTCTTTACTAAACCCTTCACCCCTGGGTTTATTGTAAATATATACGTATCACTATCACTGTGTCACTGTGTATAATTCCTCATCAACTCATAGAGGGAACAAAAAGTCAACTGTACTGGAACAAGGAATCCCTTATTAGCTGGGTTACTGTAATAGGATGTTACAGGGCAATAAGACACTCATGGGGTGGGTTACTGTAATAAGATATTACAGGGCTTAGTCCTTTTTTTTGGGTTACTGTAATAAGGATGTTCAGGGCAATAAGACACCATGGTGGGTTTAACTGTAATAAGATATGTCAGGGCAATAAGGCACGCGGGCTGGTTACTGTAATCAGATGTTACAGGACCATTAAGGCACTCAGGGGCTGGGTTACTGTAATAGATGTTACAGGACAATAGACACTCAGGGCTGGGGTTACTGTAATAAGTGTACAGACAATAAGACACTCAGGGCTGGGTTAACTGTAATAGATGTTACAGGACATAAGGCACTCAGGGGCTGGGTTTATGCTAATCAGATGTTACAGGACAATAGACACTCTGGCTGGGTTACTGTACTGGATGTCCGGACAATAAGCACTCAGGGGCTGTGTACTTCATAGCTTTTAGGACAATAAGACACTCGAGGGGCTTGTTATATAATAGAGTACAGGACAATAAGACCTCAGTGGTTGGGATACTGATAAGATGGTACAGGATAATAAGACACTCAGGGGCTGGGTTACTGTAATAAGATGTTAACAGGACAATCCGACCCTCAGGCAAAGAGGTGGGGCTGGTTTAACTTTAATACGATTTTACAGGACAATAACCTCAGGGCTGGGTTACGTAATAAGATGTACAAGACCTAGGCACTCAGGGGCTGGTGTACCCTGTAATAGATGTACGGTTACATACAACCTCGAGGGGTCTGGGTTCCTGTAAATAAATATTACAGGACAATAAGGCAGGGTCATGGCTGGGTTATGTCATAAGACGTTAACGGACAATAAGACACTCGGTGGGCTGGGTTACTGTAATAAGATGTTACAGGGACAATAGACCCTCTTCGAGGCTGGGTTTACTGTAATAAGAATGTTACAGGACAATCGGCACTCAGGGGCTGGGTTTACTGAATAATGTTACAGGACAATAAGGCACTCAGGGGCTGGGTTTACTGTAAATAAGATGTTACAGGACAATAAGGCACTCAGGTGCTGGGTTACTGTAATTAAGATGTACAGGACAATAGACACTCGGGGGCTGTGTTAACTGTAATAAATTTTACAGGCATAAGGCACTCAGGGCTGGTTACTGTAATAAATGTTACAGGACAAAAGGCACTCGGTGCTGGGTTACTGTCTATAAGAGGGTACAGGACATACGACAACTCGGGGGCTGTGGTTACTGTAATAAGAATGTTACGGACAATAAGACACCAGGGGGCTGGTTACTGTATTAAGATGGTACAGGACAATAAGACACTCAACGATGCTGGGTTACTGTAAAAGATTTAAAGACATAGACCTCAGGGCGGGGTACGTAATAAGATGTTAAGGACAATAAGAACTCAGGGGCTGGGTTTACTGTAATGAGAATGTTACAGCACATAAGACACTTGGGGCTGGGGTGACTGTAAATAAGATGTTACAGGAACTCAGGGGCTGGATTACTGTAATAAAACGTTACAGGACAATAAGACACTCAGGGGCTGGGTTACTGTAGTAAGATGTTACAGCACAATAAGGCACTCAGGGGCTGAGTTACTGTAATAAGATGTTACAGTACAATAACACACTCAGGGGCTGTGTTACTGTAATAAGACATAACAGGAGGCTCTAAGGGCCAGGGTTACTGTAGTAAAATGTTACAGGACAATAAGGCACTCAGGGGCTGGGTTACTGTAATAAGATGTTACAGGACAATAAGACACTCAGGGGCTGGGTTACTGTAATAAGATGTTACAGGAAAATAAGACACTCAGGGGCTGGGTTACTGTAATAAGCTGTTACAGGACAATAAAACACTCAGGGGCTGGGTTACTGTAATAAGATGTTACAGGAAAATAATGCACCCAGGGGCTAGTTAACTGTAATAAGATGGTACTGTAATAAGACGTTACAGGACAATAAGGCACTCAAAGGCTTGGTTACTGTAATAAGATGTTACAGGAGCTGGGTTACTGTAATAAAATGTTACAGGACAATAAGACACTCAGGGGCTGGGTTACTGTAATAAGATGTTACAGGACAATAAGACACTCAGGGGCTGGGTTACTGTAATAAGGTGTTACAGGACAATAAGACACTCAGGGGCTGGGTTACTGTAATAAGACGTTACAGGACAATAAGACACTCAGGGGCTGGGTTACTGTAATAAGACGTTACAGGACAATAAGACACTCAGGGGCTGGGTTACTGTAATAAGACGTTACAGGACAATAAGACACTCAGGGGCTGGGTTACTGTAATAAGATGGGGCTGGGTTACTGTAATAAGATGTTACAGGACAATAAGACACTCGGGCTGGGTTACTGTAATAAGACCTAACAGGAGGCTTTAAGGGCCTGGGTTACTGTAATAAGATGTTACAGGACAATAAGGCACGCAGGGGCTGGGTTACTGTAATAAGATGTATCAGGACAATAAGACACTCGGGCTGGGATACTGTAATAAGTTGTTACAGGACAATAAGGCACCCAGGGGCTGGGTTACTGTAATAAGATGTAACAGGATAATAAGACACTCAGGGGCTGGGTAACTGTAATATGATGTATCAGGACAATAAGGCACTCAGGGGCTGGGTTACTGTAGTAAGATGTAACAGGACAATAAGGTACTCAGGGGCTGGGTTACTGTAATAAGATGTTACAGGACAATAAGACACTCAGGGGCTGGGTTACTGTAATAAGATGTTACAGGACAATAAGACACTCAGGGGCTGGGTTACTGTAATAAGACGTTACAGGACAAATAGGCACTCGGGCTGGGTTACTGTAATAAGACGTTACAGGACAATAAGGCACTCAGGGGCTTGGTTACTGTATTAAGATGTAACAGGACAATAAGGCACTCAGGAGCTGGGTTACTGTAATAAGAAGTTACAGGACAATAAGGCACTCGGGCTGGGTTACTGTAATAAGCTGTTACAGGATAAGAAAACACGCAGGGGCTGGGTTACTGTAATAAGATGTTACAGGACAATTAGACACTCAGGGGCTGGGTGACAGTAATAAGATGTTACAGGACAATAAGACACTCAGGGGCTGGGTTACTGTAATAAGACGTTACAGGTCAATAAGGATCTCAGGGGCTGGGTTATTGTAACAAGACGTTACAGGACAATAAGGCACTCGGGCTGGGTTACTGTAATAAGACGTTACAGGGCAATAAGGCACTCAGGGGCTGAGTTACTGTAATAAAACGTTACAGTTCAATAAGGCACTCAGCTGGGTTACTGTAATAAGATGTTAAAGGACAATAAGGCACTTGGGCTGGGTTGCTGTTATCAGTAGATAATGATGTTTTGTTAGTAGAAGGAAGGAGAAACTGGTGCTTATACCAGAGTTAGCTTTTAAGGAGAGGATATTCATAGTAATTTCAGATTCCCTACTTCTTGCTGTGGAATAAGACTCCATTTTCCTGCATTTGTTGATTTTGGCTTGCATCGTGCAGCAGGTCCGTAAAGCCAGACGTTATACAGAGCAGGGAGATCGTTATCAGTGTATAGATACTCAGTACCACTACACAGAGCGGGGAGATCGTTATCAGTGTATAGATACTCAGTACCGTTATACAGAGCGGGGAGACCGTTATCATTGTATAGATATTCAGTACTGTTATACAGAGCAGGGAGATCGTTATCAGTGTATAGATACTCCATACCGCTATACTGAGCAGGGAGATCGTTATCAGTGTATAGATACTCAGTACCGCTATACTGAGCAGGGAGATCGTTATCAGTGTATAGATACTCAGTACCGCTACACAGAGCGGGGAGATCGTTATCAGTGTATAGATACTAAGTACCATTAAACAGAACGGGGAGATCGTTATCAGTGTATAGATACTCCATACCGCTATACTGAGCAGGGAGATCGTTATCAGTGTATAGATACTCAGTACCGCTATACAGAGCAGGGAGATCGTTATCAGTGTATAGAT